>BSBM01000632.1:17280000-17520000 GCA_027924585.1 Larix kaempferi | reverse complement strand
GTTAGACAATCAACCTGTTAAACAATTAACCTTAGCAAGCTGGATGGTTATTCTCATAGGAAACCCTCAGTACAATCCCAAATATGCATGTTAAATTATATGTCTCGACGAAGATTGGAGAAAAAGATAAAACTTTTTCGAACTATGTTTTCACCATGTAATTTCAAAAATCAAAGGCTTAGGCATGTGGGTTAAACTACCATGTGTGCCCCAATTCATTTTAGAGGATTAAAAATTAAACACCCGATAATGGTCTCAACATAAAAGAGGCTCAGTAATTAGAGATGCAACGTTTATTTCCCTATGAAAGGGATAAAAACTAAATAGTATTATCAACACACAACTTTCGCTTCAAGTCGAGAATCTTTGTAAGATGAATCTTCAACAAAAGTGATTTTTAATATCCATTTAGAAAGAAAAACTTATTTGTGGAAGTTAATGTGGACAACTTGATTCTACATGGTGCCCAATTTATTCAAACTCGAGTGCCTTAGGTGAATTAAACATTTGGGAAGACATGGAGTATAGACTCGTTTACAAGGCCCCCACATCGAGACTATGAGTTGCAACTATTTGGTATTCTTAAAGAATATGAACTCGTTAAGGTTCAATATGTTCAATAAAAGTAGGAGAGGTGTTTTGAATCCAATAAATTATTTCCACTTGGTGGAAAGTATATTATCAAAAAAAAATACAGAAGAGTGGACAACCTTCTATGTTGATTATTATTGACATGTGAAATTTCAAAGAAAGAGCTCAAGAATTTAATAGCCAAATCACCTTTTCAGTTAAAGAATTTCATATAAAAAATGTCAAAATAATGTTTCCAAACATAATGGAATTGAGTTAATGGAAAAACACAAACCTTAGTGAAAATGTACAATATTACTATATGTTAAATTTTCAGAATTTACTTCAATCTGCTCTAGGATCTTAACTGAGAGAACAACATGTACAACAAATCTACAGCATATCAATCATGGACACAATAATGCAAGCACACAAGAGACACAGAGTTTACATGGGGAAAACCATAAAGGTGAAAAACCCCAATAACTTCCTCTGAGATAGATAGAGCAATGATACAACCAAAATACAAGAGATAGTCTTCTCCTAGCAGCAGATCCTCCTCCTCCACAAGTGCGCCACTCTCCCAAGTGTGAGTGAGAGAATAGAATGTGTAAAATGAGAGACACACACTCTCTATTTATACACTAACTTGACTTGACCTTTACTCAACTAGGTCGGCCTCAACTTAACCACTTAACATAATGCTGACTGGGCTGACCCCCACTAGGGTGGTCTAATAACCCTTTGACCCACATGGCTGACCCCCACTAGGGTGGTCTAATAACCCTTTGACCCACATGGCCGACCCCCAATAGGGTGGTCTAATAACCCTTTGACCCACATGACTTATACAAAGCCGACCCCAACAAGGTAGTCTAATAACCCATCAAGTATAAGTTACGACACTTGCAATATAAATGACGACACTTCCGTATAGAGGAATAATAACATCTCTATAGGAATACAACCACTTCCGTATAGAGGAATAATAACATCTCTATAGGAATACAATATACATATATGTGAAATACATTCCGAAGTTACATATACATCAACACTATATGTTGGTTCACAAGTCCTTTTGTCGAGAAAATACGAGCAATGGAATACCACGACTCTAAGCATCTAACCTAAGGTTATGACAATGGTGGTAGGGATCATAATGGGGAAATATGGTTGGATATATATCGTTTTAGGCAATGGATTTTAGAAGAATTGGAGGGTAATGAGGATATATTAACAATCATAAATGTTGGAAGTTGAAAAAAGTATTGAATGAACATGCATCAAACAAGATCGTTTGCCCAAGGCTTATGTATAGTTCCAATTTATACAACTTGGCACTAGAAAAAACATGTATTTCAAAATAATGGTTATTCTTTTGTCTAAAGGTTGTGACCAAGTTAGTGACAAAGTTACAACTAATACTAAATTGGCTCATTCAATCCTAAATTTAGTGAAGGGTTTTCTTATGACTCCTTAGTTGAATACTTGTTGTAGTTGCCTCTCCCAAATTGTTGAAGACCCTTATCCTAACCATTGGTATCTCACCACTCATACTTTTGAATGATCTTTCCTTGACTACTTGATTTGTAAACTACCATGGATAATCCATTAGAAAATTCCGCAAAAGAGTGATCCCTGACTACTTGACTTGCAAACCATTGTGGATATTCCGTCGATAATTCCTCACAAGAGTGAAATTGAAAATATAGCGAGATTGTACTCATTCACGGAACTACAACAAATAAAACACCATAAAAACCACGAACACAATATGCCTTATGCCTTTCTTATTTTATCAAGATTACAATGCAAAAATTACATAGAATTTTTTCTCCCCTATGGAGTTTAATCGACATGATGGCATGTTACAAATAGATCACCCTCCCTTCACGACTCTACTATGGATCTCACTAACTTGGTGTTGCACTATATGGAACAAAAACATTGGTCGAGAACAAATATCTGCTTGAATGATGGCCCGAACCATTTCTATCCTCTTTTCATAACTAAGATTTATGGTTAGGTTTTTTCTCTTGACATATCCTCAACTCACTTTGAGTCTCCATGATTGGTCATGTTTGACTCAAATCGATTCTGAGAGCCTCGCATTTCACTTAGGACCCAAAATTGCTATTATGGCCCATCCTTGGAAATCTCTCAACGAGCTCTACATTGGTGAATGGTCAAATGACTTGGTCAAACTCTAAAAAAGTATTATTGAAGCCCAAAAGAGGCTCTAGAAGTTCTTGACCCAAAATTGCAAAACTCATAAATGATCCTGGAGTGGGTTCATTGGTATATTTTCTCACTCCAAAAGGACACCAATGGTGAAGAAACATTATATTGTTCCATTTCAAATCATACCTCCCCATTTTGGAGTTTTTTTGGTCCCCAAAAGCTCAATAATTTTAAGAACTTTGATTCTAAGTCTTGTCACCTTTGGTTGTTACTTAACTATTTTGGCTCCTAGATCTAGTTCTTTGGCTCTTGTTCTAGCGCTTGATCTTGGCTCTAGTTGTTGGGCCTAGATCTTGGTTTTTTCTCTCAGTGTTACCTCAATTGACTCTTCTTCAAGCCTCTTCTTGGACAATGTGAAAAAAATCTAGCTAGGAATATAAGAAGGATTTCTTACCTTGATTACCATGCAATGTGTTGGTTGTGGAGCTTGATCTTCCAGTCTCATAGATGATGTTGTTTCAGTCGTGTTGTACCCTAGGTTTGGTTATGATCCCGACACGTGCCCCAGGGGGTCTGAGGGATTGGTTGCACTCCCTCGGCTGGGGGGCGTGGGGGCTAGCGGGCCCCTGTCGAGGGTCCAGGGACAGCGCCCTCGAGAAAGGGGATTCGGGGGCACATCCCCCGAAGGAAATTTTTGGGTTGTTTCGCCAACAGATTACGGGCCCATGGTTTTTGGTAACCCGTGGTATTTTCCCTTTGTATTTCCCCTTTATAAGAAAGACATTGTAATACGACTAGGGTTGATGTATTAGGTATTATGCATTGTAAATATATTTGGGATCGTGAAGAGAGTGTGAAAATCCTCACAGCAGATCTAAGAGATGATGTATACCTCACAAGAGTAATTATGATTAAGCAGGAAAATAGAAGAGTGAACAATACAGTATAATGAGCAACAAAATAATATGGTACAGTAGAACTCAGATAGAAGCAATAATACTTCACACACACTAATTAATTAATCACAATATGGACAAATATATAGTACAATGGTAGAGAGGATTCGAATGCCTAAGGTGGCAATTCGAATTAGCCTCTCAGAGTGATAATAAGATCAATAGAGTGTCATCGGAGCACAACTAGGTGTCCTCATGATCATCGGAGCACAACTGGAAGTATTCATCATCATCAATGGAGTCATCAATGCTCAAGTAATTGTCAACCATCAGTCAAACTAAGTCTGGTAGGTGTAACTGAGTGTAATTGAGTGTAACTAAGTGTAACTGACTGTAACTGACTGTAACTAAGACTGGTGAATGTAACTAGCACATGAGACACTAACTGGATGAAGGAGGCTCAGTGGAGGATGCAGTAGGAGCTTACTAGAGTTAGAACAGGCAGTTAAGTCTCACCGGAGGTCCATCGGAGTGATAAGGTCAGTAAAGAGTCAGTTAATCCTTAAATCAAGGAAGTAACTGAAGATAACTGAATATAACTGGACTGGTAGGTGAAGAAGGCACATTTGTCATGCAGTGGAGCAAAGGAGGGTGCATTAGTCACTGGGAGGGCTGAAACTGCAAGAAAAGAAGCTCTCGGGGCTAGCTCACTAAGGGCTAGGAGCTGGTGCTGATGACTGGAATGCATGCAGCCCCTAATACTTGCATGCATGACTGAAAATGCAAACAATGGAAGTGTTGCTAGGACTAGGATGGAGTATAGGAATATCCTAACAGAGAGATTGTGAGACAGTGAAGAGGAAGTGCAGCGGATGTGTTGCAGGTTGTATCCCTTCATTTGTCGAATGGTATAATAATAAGGACTGGCAATTTCAGTGTGGACGTAGCCCATTTGGGTGAACCACGATATATTGGTGTCTCTCTTGTAATGTGTTTGTGTGATTATATTTGCATTTCTGTTTATTGTTATTGCTTTGCGATCCTGTTTTTCTAACACAATGAAGGTGAGACTACAATTTTATAGGTGTTTAAGTTGCTTGGGCACTTCTTGAAAAGCTTTGCTTCTTCCACTATTGCCTTTAGTAAAGTTGGTACATTATTTACTTCTTTCTCACTTGATCATTATTGTTGTGATACCTTATATAGTCTTTCTTGATGATTCTTGGGGTCAAGCTTCAGCTGGAGCTTCCAACACTTGTCATCCCACTGGCCAATTATCTTCATAAGGCAACAAAAGTTTCTTATTTGAGCCTTGATCCTTTTATCTTGTTCTTCAACACAATGGTAAGAGTGAGTTTAGGTTACATAATGATTCTTTCTACAATAATAAAACCTTCAATATAGATCCCAATTACCCTAGATATTGGCTATTAGCTCTGGCTTTTGGCTTTTCATTGTTAACTTTGTATTTTAGCTCTAGCACTAGCTCTTGGGACTAGTTGTTGGCTTAGGCTCTTGGCACTAGCTCTAGCTCTCACTTTGAATCTTCTTCCATCCTCTTCTTGGAAAATGTGCAAATAATCTATCCAAGAAAATAAGAAATATTTTTCGCCATCACTAGGCTTGCAACGAATGCAAGAATACAACTTTATTAGTCTTTAAGTTGTTTGTGCCCTTCCAAAAAATCTCGATTGATTTTTTCATGGTTGCCTTTAGCTCTACGGGGAAATTCTTTACTTCTTTCCCACTATATCTTGGGATTCATACCCTCCATATTCTTCCTCTATGATTGTTGGGGTGAGGCTTTAGATGGAGTTTCTAGCACTTGCCATCCCAAATCCCAAATATCTTAAAATGGCTACAAAAGTCCTCAATTTGACCCCTGTTCATTTTGTCTTCCTTTTATACATAGTGATAAGCGTGACCTTTGGTTACATTATTGTTCTTTTCCAATAATAAAACCTTGGGTATAGATCCTAACATTGGCTCTTAGTTGTCAACTCTAACTTTTGGATCTTCATTGTCAAATTTTGCTTCTAACTCTAGCTCTGGCTCTTGGCTCTAGTTGTTGGCTCTAGATCTTGGCCCGATCTCTCATCTATAAATTCTAGTTCTCCCTCTAGGTCTTCTTCAAGCCTCTTCTAAGACAATGTGCAAAAACTCTGACCAAGAATCTAAGATAAAATTCTTACCATAACTACCTTGCAATGAAAGTGAGACTGCAATTTTATAATCCTTTGAGTTGCTTGGGCCCTTCTCTAAAAACATGGCCTCTTTTTTGTCCTTCAACATTGTTGTTACATTTTTTACTTCTTGCTCGCTTGATCTTGACTGCCATAGCATCCATAGTCTTCCTTTATGATTCTTAAGGTAAGCACCGGATGGAGCTTCCAACAATTGCATCCCAGTGCCCAATTATCTTGAAATGGTTACAAAATGGTTATTTTTCCGTTAATAAAATCATGAAAGATAGATCCCAACACTAATGAGCCAAATGTATTTTTTTCCTTTCATTGATAACAAAAAATGGATGTCTTTGCATACCTTCACACATCATCTTTCTTTGACATTGCAATACATCCTTTTTTTATTCTAGGCTCAAAGCTTTTATCAGCATTGGAATGTTGGCCTCACTTTGGTGTTGTAGTACATTCATAAACCATATGACGAGGTTTCACCCTTCTTTGGAATTGCAATAAACTATGCTTTGACCATTCTTGATTTTCATGCTAGTGGTGTAGTGGTGTTACCTTATTTTAGCACGCTATGGTGTAATGGTGGTGATACCTTATTTGAGCACTCTATGGTGTAATGAAGGTGGAAACCTCTTATCTATGTTAGAAAAAATCACTCCGCTTAAGCAATCTCCCTCTTCCACAATTCTCCCCAAACATCCTAACACTACATATCAAGGATGTTGATTTTGTACCTATGAAAGTGTTCCCCTAGTGATTTTTTTCCTAAGTCACTAAAAGGGGAAAAGTGACATGACCCTTGCATTAATTTCATGTGATGTGAAATTAAATTCACTTTATGAGATGTAAAGTGACCTTTTAAATATTTAATTAGTAAGTGAGTGAAATTAAATATTTATGGAGAGAAAAGTGAATTTATCTCATCCATTTATTTTTCATCTCAAGGTTCATTTAGGGCCCTTGGATTTTGTGACCATTCACATTCCCTCGTTGAGAAAACAAAAAGGGCAAGGGAACATTGGAAAGGCACTTCATTCTATAAGAATATGCAAGGATCTAGCAACTGTAGCAACTCACAATCAAACTCACAAATATGTTGCAAAGAAGAAGAGAAGGAGACACTCAATGATCACTTATAAACACAGTAGAATAGAACAATATCTCAATATTATACAATGAATAAGAATGTAAGTGAATGAATACAATAGAACAATAAGGTGCATAATATAGGATTCGAATAGGCCAAGTAGGGCATTCGAATTCCTAACTCAGAGTGTGGCTTGGATGATAGTGGAGTCATCATCTAGTCAATGTATCATTCATCAATGGTAACAGTCAGTCAATTGAGTCTAACTGAGTGAGGTAGGCACTAACTGAATGAAGGAGGCTCAGTGGAGGGCACATGAGGAGTCTAACTAAGTGAGGTAGGCACTAACTGAATGAATGAGGCTCAGTGGAGGGCGCATGAGGAGTCTAACTAAGTGAGGTAGGCACTAACTAAATGAAGGAGGCTCAGTGGAGGGCGCATGAGGAGCTAACTAGAGTCAGAATGGGAAGACTAGTCTCACTGGAGGTCCATCGGAGTGAAACAGTCAGTGGGGGAGTCAATCTAGCCTCAAATCAAGGAAGAACTGAGTGATAACTGACTGGTAGGTGAGAAAGGAGCCTAACTGGCCGTGGTAGGTGAGAAAGATGCACTAGCCATGCAAAATACTGGAGAAGGGCGCCTTTGGTAGTTGGGAGGCCCCCTGGAGGCTGTAGACAGGCTGTGGAGAGCTAGAACCAAGCTCTAGGAGCTGGGAGGTCCACCATGATGATGACTGGATGCATGCAGCATGCAATTTTGCATGCAGGTAAAGAAGAGCTAGAAGCAAGCTCTAGGTACTGGGGAGACCACCATGATGATGACTGGATGCATGCAAGTGCATGCAGCATGCAAAATACAAAATGATGGGTAGAATATTCCAACACCCCCCCGCACGCTATACTATGAGGAAATAACTCAAGAATAGGGCCTTGGTAACTAAGACCAAATGTCACCCTGGAAAACAGCAAGATAGGCCCCTGGTTACTGAGACCAAAGGTCACCCCGTACAATCAATCTAAAATAAACTAAGTGAGGAAAGAGGGAAAACCCAGTGGGAATAAATCCCTCCCTCAAAATAGACTGAAGGTGTTAAAGTAGCATATCATGACTTACCCTTAAAATAGGCAAGTGACCTTCTATAGGAAGGGTTGATCGATCCAAGATGAACCAAAAATGTGAGGAGGATGAGTCCCTTCATCATGAAATTGTGAACTGGTCTTCCATCGATCAGTTGGATCACCAGAAGATGTGAAAGCAGTGGCTTCCCTTCTTGGAAGAGGAGGAAAGTCAGTTGAGAGATCATAAGGAACAGAAACTTCCATTTCTTCATCCTTAGCATTTGTTAGATCTTCAGGTTCTTGTGGGTCTAGATCCAACATTTGCTCTTCATCACTGTCTTCTTCTGAATCTGATCTGCTATATGTTGAGGATTCGCTCTCTTGCAAATCACCAACACTTTCAAGCTCTGAATTTGAAACCTCATGAGGAGGAGCAAGCAAAACTGGCTCAACATCACTCATAAACTCTGAGTTTGAATTTTCATGAAGAGAAACATGTGAAGCTGATGTCTCATACTCAGAATCTGAACTGTCATATGATGGAGATTTTTTCTCTCGAAACTCATCACCATTCTCAACCTCTGAATCCAAAGGCTCATGTGAAGAAGCATATTAAACTGACTCATCATCGTTCCCAACCTCTGAGTCTAAAGAAGTGGAAACATAATCAGACATGTAACCATCATGAACCTGCTTTTGAAGAAGCATGTAGATCTCTGATATCTCCCTTGAGCTGTTAATGGTGAGATATTTTCCAAAAGAACTAAAAAGAGACAAAGATGGAAGATCACTAGTGAATGTAATGTTGATGGCCCCTTTTTCCATGGGTTTTGAATCAATAGATGCCAGATCTTCAGGTTCTTGTGGATTTGGATCTTACATTCGTACCTTTTTAAGAGTCCTCTTGTTCTCAGCCTTCTTGGATCTATTTTTGCCTTTCAAGCAACTTTTGCATGTGCCATGAGCAATCTTGTTGATCTTGCTATCTTCATGAGTGTGAGAGAGAAGAGCAGATTCCTTTGAGAGAGGTAAGAAGTGTGAGAATTCATAGAGCTTGGACTCATGATTTGCAATACCTTTTGAAATGATTTCCCCTAAGACCATGTCATGTACTTTGACTTCATTTGGAGAGAAGATTACTCTCTTAGGATTTCCAACATGATTCATTTGATATACAGAGTAAATTTGTTGCAAGAGAAGGAACATAAAGCACATTAGAAAAATATCCAGAGTCAAGATCAATTCTTCTGATACCTTGAGAAGGGATTTCTGAATCATTTCCCAATCTGATGGAAGGGCCTTTTGAGCTCTCGAACTTGGAGAAGAGACCTTTGGAAGAAGACATGTGTCTTGTGGCTCCTGAATCTATAATGAAGGAGGAATATGATGCGGGCAAAAAAAACTAGGACGCGAGATCCATATTGAATAAAATATATATTATTGAATTGATAAGATGCTTAACGCTTTACAAGAGCTCGCCTTTTATAAGGTTGGAGCATTTCTTAAGAAGGGTTACGTCCCTTCAATTAAACTAATTAATAATTTAATGATTAATTTGATACAATATTTAATATTCATAGCATTGCCACTCCCTTTTAAAGAGCTTTGTCCTCAAAGCAATGGTAATGAGGGATGTAACTGTCGAAATTGTTCTGATTCCCATGTTGCATCTTCTTCGAGAAGATTTTTCCATTTTATGAGGTATTCTTTAATGACTCGCGTTCTTAATCTCTTCTCTCTAGTAGCAATGATAGATTCTGGCTCGAATATGATTCTTCCTTCTTCATCTAACAAGGGAAGTATTGTTTGTGCCTTCTGGTGTTGACCTATCATCTTTTTCAAACATGAAACATGAAAGACATTGTGGATGCAACTTGTAGTTGGCAATTCCAATGCATATGCCACCTAACTAATCTTCTTATTGATTTGATATGGGCCATAAAAACGTGGAGACAACTTATTTTTTCCACCTTGTTTAAGTGATAATTGTTTATAGGGTTGTAGTCTTACATATACCCAATCTCCAATTTCAAATTCTCGTTTTGTTCGATGTCGATCTTCTTGTTGTCTCATTCTATTCCTGGCAGTATTCAAATTCTCTTTAAGTACTTGGACAACCTTTTGGTTTTCTTCTAAATGGTCATTTACTGATGCGACCCTTGCTTGGTTGGTGATGAAATCCTTCCATTTTGGGGGTTCATATCCATATAGGGCTTGAAATGGTGTCATTCTTGCAGATGTATGATAAGTAGAATTATACCACCATTCCGCAAGATAT
This sequence comes from Larix kaempferi, assembly GCA_027924585.1. Taxonomy (NCBI): domain Eukaryota; kingdom Viridiplantae; phylum Streptophyta; class Pinopsida; order Pinales; family Pinaceae; genus Larix; species Larix kaempferi. Next base: position 17,509,732 of record BSBM01000632.1, on the reverse strand, counting down.
AGCCATTGGAACCATTTATTTTGCTTATCAGTTACAAAACAATGGAGGTAGGTTTCTAAGCATTTATTGACAACTTATGTCTGTCCATCTGTTTGGGGATGATAAGCTGAGCTCATGTTAAGAGACGTTCCAATTTGCTTGCAAAACTCTCTCCAAAAGTTCCCTTTAAACTTGGCATCCCTATCACTTACTATAATCTTCGGAAAACCATGTAATTTGTAGACATTTTTACAAAAAACTTCAGCTGTTTCTTTTGCCGAATCAGTTTTCTTCACTCCAACAAAATGTGCATATTTGGTTAGCTTGTCTACCACAACTAGTATTTTGTCTTTTCCATCTGATATGGGTAGACCTTCAATGAAATCCATTGAAATTTCCTCCCATTTCTTATTCGGAATATGTAACGGATGGAGTAACCCCGGACTTGAGATATTCTCAGTTTTATTCCGGTGACAAATGTCACAATCTGCAACATACTTGTGAATGTCAGCATACATACCCTTCCAAAAGAATGATTGCCTTGCATTATAGTAGGTTTTAAAAATTCCTACATGACCAGCGGCTGGGCAATCATGTGATTCTTTAAGCACCTTGGTCTTAAAACTGGAATTGGAACTTAAGTAAATACGTCCTTTGTACCATAACAGTTCATTCTTCCATTCAAACTTCGGATACTGATTTATGTTGTTAATTATGGAGCAAACCTCTGAATTCTTGGCATATTCCTTACGAATTTCGTCCAAAAATTCTGGGATCACCATGGATACGGCGTAAACTTGTATCTCTTCATCTTTCCTTGATAAAGCATCAGCTACTACATTCTCCTTCCCTCTTTTATGTAGGATCTCCATATCGAAAGTAGATATTTTCTCTATCCACTTTTGTTGCTCGGTTGTTAATGTCTTCTGCTGTAACAAGTGTTGTAGACTATTATGATCTGTTCAGATTAGGAATTTACTTCCCAAAAGGTATTGTCGCCATTTAGTTAATGCATGCATGATGGCAAGCATTTCCTTGTTGTATGTAGACTGTAGTTATTCTCTTTTGTTCAACTTCCTGCTTTCAAAAGCGATTGGATGACCTTCTTGCATTAGCACAGCTCCTATACCAAACCCTGAAGCATCACATTCGATTACGAATGGTTTTGCAAAATCAGGTGTTGCCAAAACGGGAGTTGAAGACATAATTTGTTTCAACGTTTCAAAGCATCTTCTTGCTTCATCATCCCATTGAAAATAATTTCTTTTTAGGAGATTTGTTAGTGGGGCAGTGACATGTGCATAGTTCCTGATGAACCTTCGATAATAACCTGTTAATCCCAAAAATCCTCGCAATTTTGAAACATTCTTTGGTTCGGGCCACTCCTTCATTGCATGGATCTTCTTTGGGTCCACCTTAACTCCTTCCTTTGAGATTATATGACCGAGATACTCCACTTCTTGCTTCCCAAAGGTGCATTTTGATTTTTTTGCATAGAACTGGTTTTCCTTCAGAAGAGATAGAACCTCTTCTAGATGCGTCAAATGTTCTTTCCATGTCTTGCTATATATAAGGATGTCATCGAAGAATACTAACACAAATTTCCTTAGGTATGGCTGAAATAGTTCATTCATAGTTGCCTGGAATGTGGCAGGGGCATTAGTTAACCCAAAAGGCATTACTTTGAATTCATAATGTCCTTCATGAGTTTGGAAAGCAGTTTTTGCGATATCCTCTAATCTAACCCTGATTTGATAGTACCCTGACCTTAAATCGAGTTTCGAAAAATATTTTGCGTCATGAAGTTCGTCCAGCATGTCATCGATGAAGGGGATTGGAAACTTGTTCTTAATTGTTATTTTGTTTAATCCTCTATAATCTATACATAATCTAAACGATCCATCCTTCTTCCGTACTAGTACGACTGGAGCTGCATAAGGGCTTCTACTCTTGGTGATGACACCACAATTCAGTAGATCTTGAACCAACCTTTCTATTTCTGTTTTGTGGTGGTGGGGATACCTATATGGTTTAACCTTGACAGGATTTGACCCCGGTTTAATCTTGATTATGTGTTCTATATTCCTTTCTGGTGGTAGCTGCATGGGTAAGTCTTGAAATATGTGTTCATGTTTCTGGAGTAATTTTTGGATTTCCTTTTTGAACTCATTTGGTTCCTCCTCTTTTCCTTCTAGTTGATGACATTGTATTACGTATGCTGATGCCCCTTTTCGAATGAGTTTTTCCATTTGCTGAGATGAGACTACTTGTGTGTTTGGTGGATGAAAACCATATAGCTTAAAATTTTGCCCTTGCCACTTAAACTTGATGAAATGCTTTTGATGATTGGCAGAATATGTTACCAATGTTTGTAACCATTGGACTCCCAAAACGATGTCTACTCCTCCCAACGGTAAGGTGTAGAGTTCTGATTCCAGTTCGAAGTCTTGTATTTGAAGTCTCACCTTGTGGCACTTTCCAACTTTTTCGATCTTCTTGCCATCTGCAACCATCACCTTCATGTCTGGAACTGGATGTACGAACAACTTGAGTTTTCATGCCACTCTTATATCAAGAAAGTTGTGAGTGCTTCCAGTGTCTACTAGCACTGTAACATTCTCATTTTTTATATGCCCTTTTAACTTGAGAGTCTGTGGTTGACTAATGCCTGTCATGGCTGCTAGGGAGATTTTGGGGTTCTCGTCGTTCCCAGCTGCCATATTTGCGGTTTCCTCCTCTTCATCTTCTGGCTCTTCTTCTTCTTCTTCTTCTGATTCACTATTCTCCTCTGCTTCACAAGTATATAATTTTTGAGTTGTCCTCGGGGCGACACCTATGTTTAGGGTTCCATTTGTCTCCACATCGTCGACATTTTCCTTCCCTCATACGTTGATTCTCGAGGCTCTTCCTATCGTCCCTTCTAGGCGGAGGGATGTATTTGTTTGTATCATCCTCTGGAGTCGACTGGATGTTTCTTTGTGAGTATGACTTCCCTTTATTTGATTGAAAACTGTCAAATTTGGCCTCGGCTGCTTTTGCTTTTCGTCTTGTTGCCTCGACATTTGTTATGTCATGCATTTTTAACTCTTTTTGTATGTATGGTTTTAGTCCTCCTAAGTAGGTTTCCAACCGTTGTTTGTCGGATAGCCCAAATACTCTGGTAGCGAGGGATTCTCATTGATGCGTGAATTCTTCGACGCTTCCTTTTCGTTGTAATCTGGTAAGTTTTGAGAAGAATTCATCTTCTGTGATTCCTTGAAACCTTTTTAAGAAATCATTCTTGAATAAGTTCCAAGTGTATGCGAAGTTGTCTCCCTTCCACCACATATACCAGTTGTAGGCATATCCTTCAAGGTGCATTGAAGCATACTTGACCTTTTCTTCGTCCATTGTAATGTTATAAATGTCGAAATACTCTTCTGCTTTATTCAACCAAGCGACGCATTGGTCTTCTCCTCCATTATATTTCGTCATCTCTATTTTTGCTCTCGGCGGGTACATTACGAATGGTTGGTATTGAGTACCTTTCATCCTATTGTGTTCTGGTGACTCAGAATTGGAAGATGGGGTAACCGACATATCTGAGCCATGTTGTTTATGATTTTTTTCCTCATCATTCATTTTTTGTAATATCTCCTCAATACCTTTCTGGCTCTCAGTCACTTTTTGACCTAACATTTTTTGTTCCTTGCTTATAATGTCGAACTTGTCGTCTATTTTCTGCTCCATTACCTGAATGACTTCATCCTTAATTTCTTTCTTAAGTGCTTCTTGGCTCTTGGTGATCATTTCCTTGAAGGTTCAGAAATCCTTCTCTATTTTCTCCATTTGAGCTTCTAACTCTGTCGTCATGCTTCTTAGGTGTGGTGGTGAATAATTGGACGCAATTTTGGCTTAGGAGGGGTGGAAAATGAAAATGACTTGAAAAAGTGGAATTACTATAATTTTTCGTGTGGTTAAAAATATATATATATAATAAATATTATATTAATATATATATATATATATATTTTTGTGATTTAAGGATTTTTTTAATAAAAATCAATATTAATTATATAATATTAATTTTTAAAAAAAATTAGGGTTTGATGGAACTTGATGGTTACGTGGACTTTGTGGAGATGGAATGCGGTGTGGAGTGGTGATGTGGTGGAGGTGGCGGAGAACAGAGGTAGGCGTGAGAGAGTGGTGTGCGAGCGGTGGAGAAGAGGAGGGTGTGGACGCAGTAGGCGTGAAGCGAAAGTGAAGGGGGCGTATCGCTGTGGCAGCCGGGGAAAAGCAGTGCGGTGAAGTGAAGGGTGCGGGCTGGGAGAACTGATGTGGATTAGATGGTGGCGGCGGACAACGTAAGGGCTGGAAAACGTGGAAGAGCGCGAGTGTGAGTGAAGTGGAGAGGGACACGGGTGGAGAGTTAAGGGAGGTAGACAGGTCATGGGAATGTGCAGACGGGAGGGTGTTAGATTGCACGGGGAATGAAGGACGCAGTTGGGAGCATGAGGGAGAACTGGGATGGAGAAGACGAGGATGTAAGGGAGAAGGAGAGGGGTGCGAGCAAGGAAGGACGAGCAAGCAGGGGGTGGAAAAGGAGCGCGGGGGCGGAATGGTGGTCTGCGTGGTGGAGCAACGAGGTGGATGGCTAGGACGGATCGAGATGGCGGCGTCTATACGATAACTGTACGGCGGCAGGCGTCGACTGCTCTGATACCAAATGCGGGCAGAAAAAACTAGGACGCGAGATCCATATTGAATAAAATATATATTATTGAATTGATAAGATGCTTAACGCTTTACAAGACCTCGCCTTTTATAAGGTTGGAGCATTTCTTAAGAAGGGTTACGTCCCTTCAATTAAACTAATTAATAATTTAATGATTAATTTGATACAATATTTAATATGCATAGCATATGATGATGCACTTGCCATGAGAGCATGACATCTTTCTTTACCTTCGGATCTAGAAGATTCAGGATCAGGATCTTTCTTCCTTGTACATGCAGGAACAGGAAGATTGTTCTTCTCGAGTAATTGAGCCATCAAATCTATGGCCTTCTTCATACAAGCACTTTCAGGATGAATTCCTTTAAGACAATAGTTGCAATTTGGTTTTCTCTTGTGAGAATGCTTGGTTTTCCTAGGGTTTGAAACCCTATTTGACTGATCTGGACTATTTGTACCATTACATTTCTTGCCATAAATCTTTTGCTTTCCTATGTCATTCACTCTCTCTGCAACTGTAAGGGATGAACCCAATTTGGGTTTGATCATTCCCATCGAAATCAACTTCTCTTCCTCTTAGGTAAGAGATTGTGTGAAATCATCAAATGAGGGAAACTTCCATTTTGGAATGGATAGCCTATCTGACTGGAAAGTAGAGACAAAAAATGAGAAATTTGCCCCCAACTTTGAGAGAATGGTAAGTATAAGCTGCTTATCTTCCTTCACTATCTCATATCTTTCCAACTGTGATATCAAGCTTTTGAACTTGGTGAGAAAGGCATTGATAGATTCGAAGCTGCTAGGACTCAAACATATGAGCTCATTCTCCAATTTTTGTGCTACTATATCATCCTTTGGCCCAAAGAGAGATTCAAGCTTGTCCCACACCTCTTTCAGAGATGTAAGATCGATGACATGAAAGTGTAGTTCATTAGAAATTGAGAGGAGGAGGAGACCAATTGCTTCATCAAGTCGATCCAAGTACTTGGACTTTTCAACTGCACTGAGAGGTTCTACCATTGTTCCGTTGAGTATTCGGGTGAAGCTCTTGGATCTCATGAAGAGAGCCATCTTGGATTTCCACTCAACATAGTTGGAAGATGTAAGCTTTAGATCCATCTAAACAGAGAAAGTCAAATAGTTGAAGAAGATTCCGAACGGGTGAATAAACCTGCAAGACAATAAAATATGTGCTAATGGAGAATGCTACACTTCGACTGAACACTACCTTAAGGACACTTGGCACATGGACTAATTCCTTCACACCTGGCTAGACCTCACTGGATTTATCCAATGAAATCAAGTAATAGCACCAGGATTTGTTGTGGAAACTCAGAGGCTTCTGGTGCACAAGTGAAAGATATATGCTCAAAGAAATGCTGCAACCACTGCTGCTGCAACTGCTGCAATTCGAATAGATGCTTCCTGCTCTGATACCATGTAAGAGTATGCAAGGATCTGGCAGCTGTAGCAACTCACAATCAAACTCACAAATATGTTGCAAAGAAGAAGAGAAGGAGACACTCAATGATCACTCATAAACACAGTAGAATAGAACAATATCTCAGTATTATACAATAAATAAGAATGTAAGTGAATGAATACAATAGAACAATAAGGTGCATAATATAGGATTCGAATAGGCCAAGAAGGGCATTCGAATTCCTAACTCAGAGTGTGGCTTGGATGATAGTGGAGTCATCATCCAGTCAATGTATTAGTCATCAATGGTAACAGTCAGTCAACTGAGTCTAACTGAGTGAGGTAGGCACTAACTGAATGAAGGAGGCTCAGTGGAGGGCGCATGAGGAGTCTAACTGAGTGAAGTAGGCACAAACTGAATGAAGGAGGCTCAGTGGAGGCCGCATGAGGAGCTAACTGGAGTTAGAATGGGAAGACTAGTCTCACTGGAGATCCATCGGAGTGAAACAGTCAGTGGGGGAGTCAATCTAGCCTCAAATCAAGGAAGAACTGAGTGATAACTAACTGGTAGGTGAGAAAGGCGCCTAACTGGATGTGGTAGGTGAGAAAGGTGCACTAGCCATGCAAAAGACTGGAGAAGGGCGCCTTTGGTAGTTGGGAGGCCCCCTGGGGGCTGTAGACAGGTTGTGGAGAGCTAGAACCAAGCTCTAGGAGATGGGAGGTCCACCATGATGATGACTGGATGCATGTAGTGGCATGCAAATGCATGCAGTATGCAGTTTTTCATGCAGGTAAAGAAGAGCTAGAAGCAATCTCTAGGTGTTGGGGAGACCGCCATGATGATGATTGGATGCATGCAATTTCATGCAGATCTGCATGCAAGCATGCAAAATACAAAATGATGGGGAGAATATTCCAACACATTCTTCAATGAGATTTTGGAGAAGTGTCATGTCCCCAAATTTTTCATTAGGTCACAATGGCCTAAACCCCTTGGCCATATTCTTGATAGTTTGTCAAATTGATGCTAAGGGTCAAATAATTGGCAAGCATGATTTCCAAGTTAGTAATAATGTAAAATTAGATCCAAATGGACAAGTTGGGTCACATTAAGAGAAAATTCAGAATTCAAAGTTTGTAATATTCCCATCCAAATGAACTATCATGGAGGAAAATTACTAGTTCCCTAAGTTGGGGGTGGAAGCATTAAAAGTTGGAATAAAGGAGCTACAAGACCCAAAATGAACTTAGACTCACATTAAAGGGGTCAATTAAATAATAATAAAAATAAAACAAGGTGGCAATGGATCATGAGGGCACATAAGAGGTTGTGGGACCCACATGTGGCAAACTTCCCCACTACACTTGGCCTCATTCTCTCGCCAATTCGAGTTCAATATGAAGGGTAACATACTTGGGGGAGATGAAGAGGTATTATTCATGGCATGGATCATGTAAGGTTGAATTGGAGTGGAAGAGTAACTCCGATGGAAGAGGAAGAGGCATCTTAGTAGAATTGTGACACTTGGAGCTAGATTCCCTAAACTCCTATGACAACATTGATGAAGATTATATGACACTTATGACAAATTTCAGACCTAATTGCTGAAATATGACATATATGACATGTTAGGGCCAAAATTATCTTCCAAGAGGGCGCACAAGGGGACTTATGGCATCCAAGCTTCCCCCATTCGAATTGATGGAAGAGGAGAGCTAGGAAAAGTTCGACAAGTGGCATTCATGGGAATCTCTCCCTAATTCAAGTTGGGATGAGTCTTTTGGAGGGAATTCGAGATAAGGAGGCCTTGGGAGGTTAATAAAAGACAAGAAGAAAGAAGGAGACTAGATTTTGATCATTTCTCATTTTGCAAATTGGAGAGCATAGCTTGTCCATGCAAGTTGAATGTTTATTCTTCTTTCCTTAGTACCAATTTCGAGGGTGCAAGATTCCCATCCTAATTGGAAATTGGAGAGTCCATTCAGACCTTTCATTGGACCTGCATGAATTTATTTGTTATAGTTTGAATCTGCAGGGTTACTACTGACCATTTCTTCTTCAACTTGTTCCCACATCTCTCTCACTTTTCTCTTCATATTCTTTCTCTTGGAGGAAGGGCGCACATGGTGAGATGCTGATATCTTTGGGGAAGTCCAAGGGGAACCATTTATTTGTAATATGATGTCTACACTCTATATTTTATTCTCAGATGAACCTCAGATCGAAAATCCAAGTGAAACTATGTATGAATGGTGCCATTTTCCCCTATATCTTGTTGTAAGAGCTTGAAGTTGTTTGGTATCGAATTGTTTCAGTCAATATATTTGATTTTATTGATTTATGGAGATCCATTAATGTACTTAATAAGTTCCATATACATTATAAAATTCCTTGGAACATTTCTCTCAAGTTTCATAGCAAGTTATAGCGTTTTTCTATCATTTCCCCCTATGTGAAGACATGTCTACAAATATATGATTTATGGGAGTTGTAGTAGCCTTTAGGAACTGATTAATGATGCATTTGGGTACCCATTGAATTCATATAACTAATACATGTCTATGTTCTGAAATTTGGGAGTTTCGTACTGCATTTGGAAAGCCATAAGTGACCCCTACCCTTGGGGGTTTGAACATAAAAACTACTAGTAAATTTCTCATTTTCTCCTGAATTCAAATGAAGGTTGCAGAAGTATTTTGATAGTGTATAAGAACCCATTAGATTAATTTTTATGTCCTAAAACCCTTCAAACACTCTCAGACCCATTTCGAGATCCTTAGGAGTCATTTGGAGCCATCTACCATTGGGAGTTTTAACATCGATTTTCCTAGTATTTTTTCCTTTCATTCTCTAGTTGTAAACGCAAGTTGCTGAATTATTTAGAAAGTGTCCAAGCATATAATAGCTGCATTAATGTGTCCTAATACACCTCAATCCACTCTAGACATAATTCGAAACCATTTGGGATCATTTGGGACAGTTTGGGGTTTCACTAGTCCAAGGTTCGAAAATTGGCCAAATTGGGTAAATTTTCAAATGGGGGATATTACAAGAAGAGCAAGAGAGAGTGCAATAGAGAGGAGAAAATTGTGGGTACAAATATAGAGGAAACCTATAGCACTATTCGGAAACATGAAAGTCGAGGAAGCAGGAACACTTATCGAGGAGGGTTGAGCACAAATACCAAGGTGACTGGCATGATTTTCGAGAGAGTAGTTTCAGCATTTATTTGCATCATCTATACAGTTATGAGAGAAGTCCGTAAAGGTGACTAGCTACATGAATTTCGAGGCAGGAAACTTAAATTTCAAGGATTAAATTCACTCTAATTTTTCTTAGGCAATAGGAACGAAAACCAAGGAGAACCAGTCTATGCAGCAGCAAGTAAATCAAGGAGATATTTGACGCATAACTCCGACAAATTTTCCAAGACAAATTCTGATACAATTTGTGGAAAAATTGATGTGCACAATGGTTGAGATAAGTTGGTTTCATTTGTTGATTATACTGCTGTACAATTATTTTATTGAAGAAAATAAAGAACTCTCTCTCTCTCTCATGTTTTCCCCCACGGGGGTTTTTCCTTAGGCATTAGCCTAAAAAATATGAGCCTGAATTTTAATGTGTTCTGAGTTTTAATTTTTCTGCTCATTAAATTATGAAATTTTTCATAGTGTTTCAAGTTTCAGATTAGTTTATGTGTTGAAAACTCATTTGCAACAGTACCAAAAATGAATGGGGTTGGGCATTAAACTAATGTTCTGAATAAAGCTTGAAACTCGGATTGGGAAACTTCAATTTTTTACACGATATCAGAGTGAGGTTAAAGAGGGGAGCATAATTACATATCAATGACCTTCAGAATTGAGAGAGACACTTTCTTTGTTCACCAGGCAGAGTTGTTGGACTTACACTTTTCAGTGAGATGGCCACAAGGTTGAGGATAGAGAACAATTTGGACGGGGCAGCCAATTTCATTCCTTGGAAAGAAAGGATTGTGCTTATTCAGCAGGAGAATGAGTTGTGTAGCATCGTGAACAACACTACAACTAATCCCATGGTGGTTCCCACAGCTACAGATGCAGCAACTAAGGTATCCTTTGACAAGAAGGACATCAAGGCTAAGAGAATTATCCTTGATGCAATGAAGGACCATATGATCCCACACATATCTGGTAAGGACTATGCTTATCAAATGTGGGATGCCTTAACCAATTTGTACCAGAGTTCCAATGAAAACTAGAAGATGGTACTAAGAGAGAAGCTGAAAAGCATTAGGATGGCTAAATATGAAAATGTTACTTCCTCCCTTACTAGGATCACACAGGTGAGAGATGAGCTTGGAGCAGTTGGAGAGAAGGTTGAGGGCAGTGAGCTAGTGCGGACAGCCTTGAATGGCGTTGCCAAGCCATGGGTTGTATTTGTGAAGGCCATTGTAGCTAGAGAAAACATGCCTTCTTGGGATCATATTTGGGATGACTTCATTCGAGAGGAGACTCGGAGACGATATGTGCAGGATAATTCATCTCACAGTAAAGATGATGAGGATAATTCGGCGTTGACATCTAACAGGAAGAAGAACAAGTCCAACAAGGGTCCCAACGGTGGGGCTAAGCAGAAGGGTGGTGATCAGAAGAAATATTTGAGCAAATTCAAGTGCTTTGCTTTCCAAGTGTTTGGGCACTATGCTGGACAACGCCCGAACAATAAGAAGAACAAGAAGAAGCAGATAGCAACTTCAACTAAGATTGATGAGTATATAGCTAGATTCAAGAGAGAGTTTTCTCTTTATGTTGGTCATTCAGAGAGAGCATCCATTACCAGAATTGATGTAGAGGATGAAAGAGAATACTCACTTTTGGTTGGCCATTCTTTGAGTGCATCCAGGTCCACCACATGCACCCGGAACATTGACAACAGAGCTTCTAGCCATATGACAGTTGTGTGATATATGTTCTTATAGTTCACTCATGAAGGCTTGGATTTAGAGGTGGTGTTGGGAGATGACACGATTTTCAAGTTAGTTTGGCGGGGGACTGTCACCTTTCAGAGGGATTCCATGGATCCCATGACTTTGAGGGATGTCTTATTTGTCCCTGGGCTAAAGAAAAACTTGATTCCAGTTTCCACGGTCGAGGATAGGGGATTTGGAGTGTACTTCCTTGATGGGAATGTGTAGGTTTTTCCAAAAGGACAAGGTCCATCTACTTCTTTTGTGATTGGAGTCAGATGTGGGAACCTGTATAAGCTCTTGTTTCAGCCTCTACATGCTTTGGAACACACCAACAACAATAGTGATCTATGCGAGCTATGGCATAGGAGGATGTCTCACTTGCATTATCCAGCTTTGAGGATGTTGAGAGATATGGTGATTGGGTTTCCGGAGTTCAGCACAAAGCACAATGATGTATGCGGAGGGTGTTCTTTGGGAAAGTACACCAAGGCTGATTTTCCTAGCAGTGACAGTAGATTGGAAGGAGTACTTGATTTGATACACTCTGATTTATATGTTCCTATGTCTTTTGTTTCGTTGATTGGTTTTTAGTACAATGTTTCATTCATTGATGATTTCTCCAGGAAGACTTGGATTTACTTTTTGAAGAGAAAGAACTCAAATGAGGTCTTGCAAAGGTTCCAAAGGTTCAAAGCTCTTGTGGAGAACCAAACAATGAGTAGGATTGGGGTGTTGAGATCATATAATGGGGGTGAGTATACCTCCATTGCTTTCAATGAGTTTTGTGCACAAGAGGGCATCAGGAGACAGTTGATAGTACCATACACCCCAGAGCGTAATGGGGTTGCAGAGAGAAAGAATAAGGCCATTGTGGGAGCAGCGAGAGCAATGCTACATGATCATAGTTTGCCTTTCTTTCTTTGGGTCGAGGCTTGTAGTATATCTATATTCATTCAGAACAAGAATCCCCACAAATCCTTGGGGCTCATGACTCCTAAGGAGGATTTTTTAGGGAAGAAGCCTGGGGATGGCCATTTTTGTATATTTGGTTGTCTGACTTACTCTCATGTCCCTTTAGAGAAGAGGACAAAGTTGGATCCCATGGCAGAAAATGGTATTTTTGGGGGGTATTATGAGGCTTTGATGGCTTTCTGTATATAACTTCCTCTGCAGAGGAAAGTTGTTGTGAGGAGGGAGGTGAGATTTAAGGAATAGCGGGCCTTCAGGAATTCTTGGGAGTTAAAGTAGGGGGAGCAACAGGCCTCCACACCTCAGGTGAGCACACAAAGTGTAGGGTCACTGGTATCAGGGGTGACTGGTCCACAGGTTACAGGTGCTTTAGGTTTAGGGACACAATCCATAGGTTCTCCTGGTATAGGTTTAGGTTCTTAGGTTACACGTTCACCAGTTCCAATTTTCGATTCACTGGGTTCACTAGATACTAGTTCACAAGTTTCTGGGTCACCACCTACAGGAGAACCTCAATTTTCGATTCACTGGGTTCACTAGATACTAGCACTACTCCCGAGTCTCAATCTTCAGATGATGATACTCCAGTATGGTAGGATTCTTCAGGGAAGAGGAATCCCAAGTGGCTTCAGGACACCCTGAAAGAATCTAAGTCATTTGGATATCCCAAGAGACCTATACGAGAGATCAGGATTCCAAACAAATATGGCACGGCCTTGGTGACTAGTATTCGTGATTCGGATCCTTCAACTTTTGAGGAGGCATCCCAGCATCACGTGTGGAGAGATGCCATGAGCCATTCCATCATGAAGAATGATGTTTGGGAGATTGTACCGAGACTAGAGGGGAAGTCAGTTGTGACTTCTCGATGGCTTTACAAGATCAAGCATGATGCAGATGGCAGTGTAGAGAAGTACAAAGCCCGATTTGTGGTGCGAGAGTTCTCACAGGTAGAGTGAGTTTATTATGACAAAACCTTTGCACCGGTTGCTTTTTACTCTTCGATCAAAGCAGTGATATCCATCGCAATGGAGATGGGTTGGAAGATCCACTAGATGGATGTGAAGACCACATTTCTCAATGGGATTATACTGGAGAAGGTGTATGGGTTGTTTCGCCAACAGATTATGGTCCCATGGTTTTTGGTAACCAGTGGTATTTTCCTTTTGTATTTCCCCTTTATAAGAAATACATTGTAATACGGTTAGGGTTGATGTATTAGGTATTATGCATTGTAAATATATCTGAAATCGTGAAGAGAGACTGTGAGACAGTGAAGAGGAAGTGCAACGAATGTGCTGCAGGTTGTATCCCTTCATTTGCTGGATTGTATAATAATAAGGACTGGCAATTTCAGTGTGGACATAGCCCATCTTGGGTGAACCACGATATATTGGTGTCTCTCTTGTAATGTGTCTGTGTGATTATATTTGCATTTCTATTTATTGTTATTGCTCTACGATCCTGTTTTTCTAACGCAATGAAGGTGAGACTAAAATTTTATAGGTGTTTAAGTTGCTTGGGCACTTCTTGAAAAGCTTTACTTCTTCCACTATTGCCTTTAGTAAAGTTGGTACATTATTTACTTCTTTCTCACTTGATCATTGTTGTTGTGATACCTTATATAGTCTTTCTTTATGATTCTTGGGGTCAAGCTTCAGATGGAGCTTCCAACACTTTCCATCCCAGTGGCCAATTATCTTCTTAAGGCAACAAAAGTTTCTTATTTAAGCCTTGATCCTTTTATCTTGTTCTTCAACACAATGGTAAGAATGAGTTTAGGTTACATAATGATTCTTTCTACAATAATAAAACCTTGAACATAGATCCCAACCCTAGATATTGGTTTTTAGCTCTAGCTTTTGGCTCTTCATTGTCAACTTTGGATTTTATCTCTAGCACTAGCTCTTGGGACTAGTTGTTGGCTTAGGCTCTTGGCACTAGCTCTAGCTCTCACTTTGACTCTTCTTCCAGCCTCTTCTTGGAAAATGTGCAAATACTCTAACCAAGAAAATAAGAAATATCTTTCACTATCACTAGGCTTGCAATGAATGCAAGAATACAACTTTATTAGTCTTTAAGTTGCTTGTGCCCTTCCAAAAAAGCTCGATTGATTTTTTCTTCTTTAGCTCTACAGGGAAATTCTTTAATTCTTTCCCACTATATCTTGGTTTTCATACCCTCCATATTCTTCCTCTATAATTGTTGGGGTGAGGCTTTAGATGGAGTTTCTAGCACTTGCCATCCCAAAGCCCAAATATCTTAAAATGGCTACAAAAGTCCTCAATTTGACCCTTGTTCATTTTGTCATCCTTTTATACATAGTGATAAGCATGACCTTTGGTTACATCATTGTTCTTTTCCAATAATAAAACCTTGGGTATAGATCCTAACATTGGCTCTTAGTTGTCAACTCTAACTTTTGGATCTTCATTGTCAAATTTGGATTCTAACTCTATCTTTGGCTCTTGGCTCTAGTTGTTGGCTCTAGATCTTGGCTCGATCTCTCGTCTCTAAATTTTAGCTATCCCTCTAGGACTTATTCAATCCTCTTCTAAGACAATGTGCAAAAACTCTGACCAAGAATCTAAGATAAAATTCTTACCATAACTATGTTGCAATGAAAGTGAGACTACAATTTTATAAGCCTTTGAGTTACTTGGGCCCTTCTCTAAAAACTTGGCCTCTTTTTTTTCCTTCAACATTGTTGTTACATTTTTTACTTCTTGCCCGCTCGATCTTGGCTGCCATAGCATCCATAGTCTTCCTTTATGATTCTTAAGGCAAGCATCGGATGGAGCTTCCAACAATTGCATCCCAGTGCCCAATTATCTTGAAATGGTTACAAAATGGTTATTTTCCATCAATAAAATCATGAAAGATAGATCCCAACACTAATGAGCCAAATGTATTTTTTTCCTTTCATTGATAACAAAAAATGGATGTCTTTGCATACCTTCACACGTCGTCTTTATTTGACATTGCAATACATCCTTTTTTTATTCTAGGCTCAAATATTTTATCACCATTGGAATGTTGGCCTCAATTTGGTGTTGTAGTACATTCATAAACCATATGAAGAGGTTTCCTGCTTGTTTGGAATTGCAATAAACTATGCTTTGACCATTCTTGATTTTCATGCTAGTGGTGTTACCTTCTTTGAGCACGCTATGGTGTAATGGAGGTGGAAATATCTTATCTATCTAGAAAGACTCACTTTGCTTAAGCATTCTCCTCCTTCCACAATTCTCCCCAAACATCCTAACTCTACATATCAAGGACTCATCGTAGTCCATTTCGAATTTACAATTCCTTGCCCTTTCTCAATTTTCATGCTAGTGGTCTTGATGGTGGTGATAACTTATTTGAGCACACTATGGTGTAATGAAGGTGGAAACCTCTTATCTATGGTAGAAAAAATCACTCCGCTTAAGCAATCTCCCTCTTCCACAATTCTCCCCAAACATCCTAACACTACATATCAAGGATGTTGATTTTGTAACTATGAAAGTGTTCCCCTAGTGATTTTGTGCATAAGTCACTAAAAGGGGAAAAGTGACATGACCCTTGCATTAATTTCATGTGATGTGAAATTAAATTCACTTTATGAGATGTAAAGTGACCTTTTAAATATTTAATTAGTAAGTGAGTGAAATTAAATATTTATGGAGAGAAAAGTAAATTTATGTCATCCATTTATTTTTCATCTCAAGATTCATTTAGGCCCTTGGATTTTGTGACCATTCACTTTCCCTCGTTGAGCAAACAAAAAGGGCAAGGGAACATTGGAAAGGCACTTCATTCTTCAATGAGATTTTGGAGAAGTGTCATGTCCCCAAATTTTTCATTAGGTCACAATGACCTAAGCCCCTTGGTGTATTCTTGATAGTTTGTCAAATTAAATCTAAGGGTCAAATAATTGCCAAGCATGATTTCCAAGTTAGTAATAATGTAAAATTAGATCCAAATGGACAAGTTGGGTCACATTAAGAGAAAATTCCCAATTCAAAGTTTGTAATATTCCCATCCAAATGAACTATCATGGAGGAAAATTACTAGTTCCCTAGGTTGGGGGTGGAAGCATTAAAAGTTGGAATAAAGGAGCTACAAGACCCAAAATGAACTTAGACTCACATTAAAGGGGTCAATTAAATAATAATAAAAATAAAATAAGGTGGCATTGGATCATGAGGGCACATAAGAGGTTGTTGGACCCACATGTGGCAAGCTTCCCCACTACACTTGGCATCATTCTCTCGCCAATTCGAGTTCAATATGAAGGGTAACATACTTGGGGGAGATGAAGAGGTATTATTCATGGCATGAAACATGTAAGGTCAAATTGGAGTGGAAGAGTAACTCCCATGGAAGAGGAAGAGGCATCTTAGAAGAATTGTGACACTTGGAGCTAGATTCCCTAAACTCCTATTACAACAATGATGAAGATTATATGACACTTATGAAAAAGTTCAGAACTAATTGCTGACATATGACATATATGACATGTCAGGGCTAAAATTAGCTTCCAAGAGGGCGCACAAGGGAGTTATGGCATCCAAGCTTCCCCCATTCGAATTGATGGAAGAGGAGGGCTAGGAAAAGTTCGACAAGTAGCATTCATGGGAATCTCTCCCTAATTCAAGTTGGGATGAGTCTCTTGGAGGGAATTCGAGATAAGGAGGCCTTGGGAGGTTAATAAAAGACAAGAAGAAAGAAGGATACTAGATTTTGATCATTTCTCATTTTGCAAATTGGAGCACATAGCTTGTCCATGCAAGTTGAATGTTTATTCTTCTTTCCTTACTACCAATTTTGAGGGTGCAAGATTCCCATCCTCGTTGGAAATTGGAGAGGCCATTCAAACCTTTCATTGGAGCTGCATGAATTCATTTGTTATAGTTTGAATCTACAAAGGTACTCCTGACCATTTCTTCTTCGACTTGCTCCCACATATCTCTCACTTTTCTCTTCATATTCTTGCTCTTGGAGGAAGGACGCACATGGTGAGATGCTGACCTCATATTGAAACTCCAAGTGAAACTATGTAAAAATGCCAAACTATGTATGAATGGTGCCATTTTCCCCTATATCTTGTTGTAAGAGCTTGAAGATGTTTGGTATCGAATTGTTTCAGTCAATATATGTGATTTTATTACTTTATGGAGAGCCATTAATGTACTTAATAAGTTTCATATACATTATAAAAGTCCTTGGAACATTTCTCTCAAGTTTCATAGCAAGTTATAGCATTTTTCTATCTTATCCCCCTATGTGAAGACATGTGTACAAATCTCTTATTTATGGGAGTTGCGGTAGCCTTTAGGAACTGATTAATGATGAATTTGGGTGCCCATTTAATTCATATAACTAATCCATGTCTCTGTTCAGAAATTTCGTAGGTTCATACTACATTTCGGAAGCGACTAGTGACCCCTACCCTTAGGGGTTTGAACATCGCAACTACTAGTAAATTTCCCATTTTCTCTTGAATTCAAATGAAGGTTACAAAATTATTTTGATAGTGTATAAGAACCCATTAGATTCATTCTTTATGTCGTAATACCCTTCGAACACTTCAGACCCATTTCACAATCCTTGGGAGTCATTTGGAGCTATCTACCTTAGGGAGTTTTAACATCGATTTTTCTAGTATTTTTTCCTTTCATTGTCTAGTTGTAAACGCAAGTTGTTGAATTATTTAGAAGTGTCCAAGAATATAATATATGCATTAGTGTGTCCTAATACACCTCAATCCACTCTAGACATAATTCGAAACCATTTGGGATCATTTGGGACAGTTTGGGGTTTCACTAGTCCAAGGTTCAAAAATTGGCCAAATTGGGTAAAATTTCAAATTGGGGATATTACAAGAAGAGCGAGAGAGAGCACAGTAGAGAGGAGAAGATTGTGGGTATGAATATAGAGGAAACCTATAGCACTATTCAGAAACATGAAAATCGAGGCAGAAGGAACACTTATCGAGGAGGGTTGAGCACAAATCCCGAGGTGACTGGCACGATTTTCAAGAGAGTAGTTTCAACATTTATTTGCAGCATTTGTACAGTTATGAGAGAAGTCCATAAAGGTGACTAGCTACATGAACTTCGAGGTAGGAAAATTAAATTTCAAGGATTAAATTCACTCTAATTTTTCTTAGGAAATAGGCACGAAAACCAAGGAGAACCAGTCTATGCAGCAGCAAGTAAATCAAGAAGATATTTGACGCATAACTCTGGCACATTTTCCAAGACAAATTCTGATACAATTTGTGGAAAAATTGATGTGCATAGTGGTTGAGATAAGTTGGTTTCATTTGTTTATTATACTATTGTACAATTATTTTATTGAAGAAAATAAAGAACTCTCTCTCTCTCATGTTTACCCCCACAGGGGTTTTTCCTTAGGCATTAGCCTAAAAATTATGAGTCTGAATTTTAATGTGTGCTGAGTTTTAACTTTTCTACTCATTAAATTATGAAATTTTTCATAGTGTTTCAAGTTTCATATTAGTTTATGTGTTGAAAACTCATTTGCAACAGTACCAAAAATGAATGGGGTTGAGCATTAAACTAATGTTCTGAATCAAACTTGAAACTCGGATTGGGAAACTTCAATTTTTTACATGGTATCAGAGCGAGGTTAAAGAGGGGAGCATAATTACAGATCAATGACTTTTAGAATTGAGAGAGACACTTTCTTTGTTCACCAGGACCAGTTGTTGGACTTACACTTTTCAGTGAGATGGCCACAAGGTTGAGGATAGAGGACAGTTTGGACAGGGCATCCAATTCCTTGGAAAGAAAGGATTGTGCTTATTCAGTAGGAGAATGAGTTGTGTAGCATCGTGAACAACACTACAACTAATCCCATGGTGGTTCCCACAACTACAGATGCAGCATCTAAGGTATCCTTTGAAAAGAAGGACATCAAAGCTAAGATAATTATCCCTTATGCAGTGAAGGACCATATGATCCCACACATATCTGGTAAGGACTATGTTTATCAAATGTGGGATGCCTTAACCAATTTGTACCAAGGTTCCAATGAAAACTGGAAGATGGTACTGAGAGAGAAGTTGAAAAGCATTAGGATTGCTAAATATGAAAATGTTACTTCCTCCCTTACTAGGATCACATAGGTGAGAGATGAGCTTGGAGTAGTTGGAGAGAAGGTTGAGGACAGTGAGCTAGTGCGGACATCCTTGAATGGCGTTTCCAAGCCATGGATTGTATTTTTGGAGGTCATTGTAGCTAGAGAAAAAATGCCTTCTTGGGATCATCTTTGGGATGACTTCATTTAGGAGGAGACCCGGAGACGATATGTGTACGATAGTTCATCTCAAAGTAAGGATGATGAGGAGAATTTGGAGTTGACATCTAACAGGAAGAAGAACAAGTCCAAGAAGCGTCCCCAAGGGTGGGGATAAGCAAAAGGGTGGTGATCAGAAGAAAGATTTGAGCAAATTCATGTGCTTTGCTTGCCAAGTGTTTGGGGAATATGCTGGACAACGCCCGAACAATAAGAAGAAGAAGATGAAGCAGATAGAAACTTCAACTAAGATTGATGAGTACGTAGCTAGATTCAA
The DNA here is from genome assembly GCA_027924585.1 of Larix kaempferi. NCBI lineage: Eukaryota > Viridiplantae > Streptophyta > Pinopsida > Pinales > Pinaceae > Larix > Larix kaempferi. The sequence continues at coordinate 17,490,105 of BSBM01000632.1, read as the reverse complement.
GAGAGAGTTTTCTCTTTATGTTGGTCATTCAGAGAGTGCATCCATTACCATAATTGATGTAGAGGATGAGAGAGAATACTCACTTTTGGCTAGCCATTCTTTGAGTGCATCCAGGTCCACTACATGCACCCGGAACATTGACAGCAGAGCTTCTAGCCATATGACAGTTGTGTGATATGTGTTCTTAGAGTTCACTCAGGAAGGATTTGATTTGGTGGTGGTGTTGGGAGATGACACGATTTTCAGGGTATATTGGTGGGGGATTGTCACCTTTCAGAGTGATTCCATGGAGCCCATGACTTTGAGGGATGTCTTATTTGTCCCTAGGCTAAAGAGAAACTTGATTCCAGTTTCCATGGTCGAGTATAGGGGATTTGGAGTGTACTTCCTTGATGGGCATGTGCGGGTTTTTCCCAAGGGACGAGGTCCATCTACTTCATTTGTGATTGGAGTCAGATGTGGGAACCTGTACAAGATCTTGTTTCAGCCTCTACATGATTTGGAACACACCAACAACAATAGTGATCTATGCCAGCTATGGCATAGGAGGATGTCTCACTTGCATCATCCAGGTTTGAGGATGTTGAGAGATATGGTGACTGGGTTTCTTGAGTTCAGCACAAAGCACAATGATGTATGCGGAGGGTGTTCTTTGGGAAAGTACACCAAGACTGCTTTTCTTAGCAGTGATAGTAGATTGGAAGGAGTACTTGATTTGATACACTCTGATTTATGTGGTCCTATGTCTTATGTTTCGTTCACTGATTTTTAGTACTATGTTTCATTCATTGATGATTTCTTTAGGGAGACTTGTATTTACTTTTTGAAGAGAAAGAACTCATATGAGGTCTTGCAAAGGTTCCAAGAGTTCCAAGCTCTTGTGGAGAACCAAACAGGGAGGAGGATTGGGGTGTTGAGATCATATAATGGGGGTGAGTATACCTCCATTGCTTTCAATGATTTTTGTGCACAAGAGGGCATCAGGAGACAGTTGACAATACCATACACCCCAGAGTGTAATGGGGTTGCAAAGAGAAAGAATAGGGCCATTGTGGGAGTAGCAAGAGCGATGCTACATGATTATATTTTGCCTTTCTTTCTTTGGGTCGAGGCTTGTAGTATAGCTATATTCATTTAGAACAAGAATCCCCACAAATCCTTGGGGATCATGACTCCTAAGGAGGATTTTTTAGGGAAGAAGCCTGAGGATGGCCATTTTTGTGTATTTGGTTGTCTGACTTACTCCCATGTCCCTTCAAAGAAGAAGACAAAGTTGGAGCCCATGGCAGAAAAGGGTATTTTTTGGGGGTATAATGAGACTTTGAAGGCCTTCCATATATATCTTCCTCTACAAAGGAAATTTGTTGTGAGGAGGGAGGTGAGATTTAAGGAGCATCGGGCCTTCAAGAGGTCTCGAGAGTTAAATCAGGGGGAGAAACAGGCTTCCACACCTCAGGTGAGCACACAAGGTCTAGCTTCACAAAGTGTAGGGTCACTAGTATTAGGGGTGACTTGTCCACAGGTTACAGGTGCTTTAGGTTTAGGGACACAGTCCATAGGTTCTCCTGGTATAGGTTTAGGTTCTTAAGTTACAGGTTCACCAGTTCCAATTTTCGATTCACTAGGTTCACTAGATACTAGTTCACAGGTTTCTGGGTCACCACCTACAGGTAGCACTACTCCCGAGTCTCAATATTCAGAGGATGATACTCCTGTATGGTAGGATTCTTCAGGGAAGAGAAATCCCAAGTGGCTTAAGGACACCCTGAAAGAAGCTAAGTCATTTGTATATCCCAATAGACCTATATGAGAGATCAGGATGCCAAACAAATATGGCACGGACTTGGTGACTAGTATTCATAATTCGAATCCTTCCACTTTTGAGGAGGCATCCCAGCATCACGTGTGGAGAGATGCCATGAGCCATTCCATCATGAATAATGATGTTTGGGAGATTGTACCGAGACTGGAGGGGAAGTCAGTTGTGACTTCTTGGTGGCTTTACAAGATCAAGCATGATGCAGATGGCAGTGTAGAGAAGTACAAAGCCCGGTTTGTGACGCAAGGGTTCTCACAGGTAGAGGGATTTTATTATGACAAAACCTTTTTAGCGGTTGCTCGTTACTCTTCGATCAGAGCAGTGATCTCCATTGCAATGGAGATGGGTTGGAAGATCCACTAGATGGATGTGAAGACTACATTTCTCAATGGGATTATATCAGAGGAGGTGTATGTTGAGAATCCACGGGACTTTGAGATTCAAGGGAGAGACTCACATATTTCACTAAATTTGGAATTAAATTGTGGATCTAGATTTCAAAAATAACCAAAAAACACAATTTTTTATATGTCTTTGTAAAAGACTATTTCCAATTTTAATGAAATATGTGTTGGACTCTCATGTTTTCAAGCTGAAGAATGCCTTGTATGGGATGAAGCAAGCTCCTAGTGCTTGGTACTCCAAGATAGATTTTTACTTGTTGTCGATGGGATTTCAAAAGACTAAGGCAGATCTGAACCTTTACTACATCGTGGTTGGTGATGATCTGATCATTCTTCTACTCTATGTGGATAACTTTTTCATTACAGGTGAGGAGAGGCTCATTGCAACATGCAAGCGAGATCTTGCTTCATAGTATGAGATGAAGGACATTGGGATAATGCACTATTTTCTTGGATTGGGGGTTTGGCAGGAGCCTGGATATATTTTCCTAGGGCAAGGAAAGTATGCAGTGGACATCTTGAGGATATTTAGGATGGAGGATTGTAGGATGATGGCCACACCAATGATCACCAACTCGAAGAAGCTTCATGCTTCTGAGGGAGATTTGGTGGATCCAAATTTGTATCGTCAACGCATTGGTTCTTTGATTTATCTAGTCAACACCAGGCCAAATATGTGTTTTGTAGTGAAGACTCTCAGTCAGTACATGGTTGAGCCAAGGAGAGTGCACTAGGTAACTTCAAAACACGTGCTCAAGTATCTTGTAGGTACAGTGGATTATGATTTGGATTATAGGAGGACGGATGGTTTCAGTTTGATTGGCTACACATAATCAAATTGGGCAGGATGTGTGACGGACCAGACGAGCACTTCCAGATGTTGTTTCAATTTGGGATCGACGGCAATGTCGTGGTTCAATCGGAATCAAATGTCAATTTCATTGATTTCTACAGAGGTGGAGTACATGTCATCCAGTCAGGCTAGTTGTGAGGTCTTGTGGCTTCTCAAGTTGTTGGTGGGTTTATTTGGTCAGGAGCTGAGGCCTATGGTTATCTACCATGACAATCATAGTTGCATCCAAATCTCTAAGAATCTAGTATTCCATGGCAGGTCAAAGCACATTGAGATCAGGTACCACTTCATCCAAGACTATGTCCAGAGAGGAGTTGTTGAGTTGTAGTACATTTCCATTGATGAGTAGGTTGCATATCTTCTGATGAAATATTTGGGGAAGGGAAAGTTTGTCTTCTTCAGGGACAAGTTGGGAGTGGTGCAGAACACCTTCCTCGGTAAGAGCGAGTACTAATTTTGTACCTAGTAAAGTGTTCCCCTAGTGACTTTTTCCCTAAGTCACTAAAAGGGGAAAAGTGACATGACCCTTGCATTAATTTCATGGTGAAATTAAATTCACTTTATGAGATGTAAAGTGACCTTTTAAATATTTAATGAGTAACTGAGTTAAATTAAATCTCTATGGTGAGAAAAGTGAATTTATCTCATCCATTGATTTTTCATCTCAAGATTCATTTAGGGCCTTTGGATCTTGTGACCATTCCCTTACCCTCATTGAGAAAATAAAAAGGGAAAGGGAACATTAGAAAGGCACTTCATTCTTCAATGAGCTTTTGGAGAAGAGAAAGAGAGAGCACAAGAGAGAGGAGCAGACAGTCGGCACAAATATCAAGGAAACCTACAACAATGTTCAGCAGCACAAAAATCGAGGTAGCATGCACACTTATCGAGGAGGGTTGAGCACAAATCCCAAGGTGACTAGCACAATATTTGAGAGAGTAGTTTCATCATTTATTTGCACCTTCCATATTGTTCTGATAGCAGTCCATACAGGTGACTAAATACACGAATTTCGAGGCGGGCAGATAGAATTTCAAGGAGCAACTTCAGTCTGATTTTTCTTAGGCAAGAGGCACAAAAACAAAGGAGAACTATTCCATATAGTGACACACAAATCAAGGAGATATTATGTACATATTTGAAGGAGAACTCTGGCATGTTTTCCAAGACAAATCCTGAGACAGTTTGTGGAAAAATTGTTGTGCACGGTGGTTGAGATAAGGTGGTTTCATTTGTTGATTATACTGTTGTACAATTATTTTATTGAAGAAAATAAATCACTCTCTCTCACTCTCGGTTTTTCCCCCATGGGGGTTTTTCCTGAGGCATTAGCCTAAAAATTCTGAGTCTAAATTTTATTGTGTGGCTGAGTTTTAATTTTTCTACTCATTAAATTATGAAATCTGTCATAGTGTTTCAAGTTTCAAAATATTTTGTGTGAAAAACTCATTTGCAGTAGTACTAAAAATGAATGGGATTGGGCATTAAACTAATGTTATGAATCAAACTTGAAACCGTGATTGGGAAACTTCATTTTTTTACAAAGGACTCTATGTATTCCATATGGGATTTAAAATTCCTTGCCCTTCCTTTCCAACTCTTCGGCCATTATAGACCACCTATTTCAACATCCATAAGCCATCCCTTTGGTGTGCATCTCAAAACCACTAAAAGACACATTTTTTTAATTTAAATTTAGTAAGGCCATCCATATAGGTGCTTACAATGCTTGTCTCAATAAGGGATCGTGCATCTAAGTAACCCAAAAAAACTAGTATAAACTATTTACAAGGAAAGTGTTTACATTGACATGTGTTGACTCCCTCTACAACTCTACCAAACCTGCTATCTATAAATATGTATTGGTCCCAGTCCAAAAATCAACCACCGTCATCTGTAAAGAACATGTCACCCATGTTATCATAACATCTTGATCCTCCAAAGAGTAATGACCACGTGAATATGAAAGAATACAACCCTAAAACAAAATCAACCTACCAAAATTCAACATCCCCCAAGTCAACATCACATGAAAAAATTAATGGACACCATGTCATGAGTCATCCAAGACATCCTAAACAGATAATCATATCTCCATACAAGATCAGACATGTGGATCACATCTATCAAAGTCACAAAGATAGAAATTTGCACTCAACTCCTCAACCCAAGAATGCAAATTTCGTGGTATAGATAACAACCTATGTAAAGTCATCAACAACATGTCATCATGAGAATCTCTCATGTACATCAAATCCTACGATGACTGAAACAACCTAAATTTGTTCAACTCCCTCATCCTTGAAGAAACTTGAAGCAAGAGTAACATCAAAGGCAACTCCCTTTGTCGGACAGAATCCATGGGAAACTCTACCATACTCTCATCAGTTGCAAACCTAGAATCAATCTGACCATCATCCTCCATCAAGGTATCACACATCTCCAATGGAAAACCTCATCCACACCTAAATCTAACTCATCACGGGTCCCACAATTATTCTTTGGAATAGCATCCTCCTCACTTTCCTCAATCATTGAAGGAGACATGTGAACTCGAAGACCTCCCATCCTTGTCAAGCTTCATGTCTCTGCTTACTGTTGTCTTCTTCCCTGCTAGAATATAGACCCTATAAAAATTGTTAGTTTTATTGTATCCAACAATGATACCCTTCATACTTAAGGGTTCCAACTTTGTCCTCTTCTCTTCAGGCACATGAATATAAACTAGACTCCCAAACACACAAAGATGAGATATTCTAGTTTCACACCAATAAATTCCTTCTCTAGTGGCATGTCCTTCAAGATCCTATGAGGACACTTGTTCAATATATACATGTTTGTATTACAAGCCTCATCCCAAAATCACATGGGAAAATCCATGCCATGAATTAAAGACTTGGTAGTCTAAATGATAGAAAACATGTTCTTTCTCTTAGCAATGTCATTATGTTGTGGGTTGTAAGGCACTGTCTACTCCCTCTTGATCCCAATGTACGTACCCAAAGAATCAAACTTGGAATAGGTATACTCTCCTCCATTATCTGATCAATGTATCTTCATCATCTTCCTATCGTATTTTCAACCAATCCTTTTAACTCTGTGAACCCGTTGAACACTTATCCTTAATCTTCAAAACAAATATCCAAGTCCAATAGAAATCATCAATAAAAGTGACATAATACTAACTACATGTCAAGGAAGTGGAAGACACAAGTCCACAACCATTTGAATGGATTAAATCTATTGATGTTTATGTAGCATCGGAATATATTCTTAATAAGTCCTAGGTAAAGTAGAAGAAATGAAGAGCACAATTACCCCAATAAAATGGGTAAAATAACCCTAGAAGATAAAAAGACAAGTCGACTTGAAAGATAAAATAAAATATAAATAAATAAAATTCAAGCCGAACTAATTGAGGTTACTTCTAGTGAAAAGAAGAATATAAATAAAGCGCTTTCACACTTCATTATTACAACAAGTTCATCTCTCTCTCTCAAGTGGTGCACACTTCTCTAGGAGGACAAGTGAAGAAGACAAGAAGCAAGAAGAAGTTCGCTCTGGGTTGTAGAAGAATCATTTATGGGGCTCTTAATTTTGTATCTTCTCTATTTGTGATCTATCTTATTCAAGATCACTTCTATATCTAGATGTACTTGTATTCAGTAATAAATCTCTGAATAAGAAAGGATTGTTGGGTTTTTCCCGAGTTTGGGTTTTCCCAGGGTAAACTATTGTCTCTTTTGTTTTTGTATTATAGATAAAGTTGAAAGAGATGAAAATTATACTGCTATATCATTAAAAGATCTAACAGATTATGGGCCCATACCACGCTTATGTTGTGCAATTGCCAGAAACTAGGGCATCCTGGTTTGAAATCCTCTCCATAGATTGTCTTGAAAAGAGCACTTGGCAAACTCGCCCTAGGAGGGTGCACTTTTCTATGGAGGCAAATTCTAGTTTGCAGATATTTCAAGTTTGACCTAATTTTTGTCGAGGTCAAGAAACTAGGGCTTCCTGTTTTAATCCCTTCCGATCACTAATTGGGAACGACCTTAGCTTTATCCAACTCGCCCTAGGAGGGGGAACCTATCTGTGGAAGCATATTTCAAATCCGAGAATTTTTCATTTTTGACCTAAATTCTACAGAAACTGCAAAAATTAGGGTTCCAGATTGTGAGTTGTTCTGACCTCGGATCTGGAAGAAAAGGAGGTCTATCCAACTCACCTTGGGAGGACGCATTATGATAATTTTTCCAGAGGTCACTACTCGCTCTGGAAATATCAATCCCAACTCGGCCTCAATTCACCGCAAGCCTCATGCAAAGCAAACCCACTCCTCAAAACCAGAGAAGTAATAATGAAAGAAATAAACTTAAAGAACAAGGAACATGGAATATACTTATCAACAACAAATGAAGCAATCACACAATGGACAACAATATATCCTGGAAAAACCAATGGAGAAAACTAGCTACTGAGGGCTTCTTCAATCTCGAGCCATAGCATACAATAAGATATGTACAATAAAAAATATAGAGTAAAGAAACCTAAAGGGACAAAGCCCTAGATCTGCATGCAACTATAACTGCTGCTTTGGGGATATGAACCAACTACTCTATACTGACTGATCTCTTATCTCAACTTCAACCAATCTCTAGAAGAAGATATCTAACTATCTATGCTCTGATCTACTCAACCACTAAAGAAATGTTGCAACCTCTCAGTCTAAAGTGCGCCCCTCTACATGAGAAATGCGCCCCTCCTTCACTGCTCTAAAGTCGCCCCTCTCTAGATATCTGTCAATCTCTGACGAGATATTATCTAGTCCTCCTCAATCACTGAAGAATAACTAATCTGGTTCTCTCGGCCCTCCTGGCCTCAAGAAGGAATTCTACACTGACAAGTGCGCCCCCTCTCCTAAGGAAGTGGACATAGCTCAATCTCTGAGATCCCTTTGTGCATATAACATCACTGCACACTCAAATGGCTACTTAGTGCCTCAAATCAAGCTAGTACAGATCCCTCTCAGATCCACTCACTCCCTCCCTCTACAGATGCACCCCTCCTCTCAAGAATGCGTCCTCTACATGCACAAGTGCGCTTTCACTCTAAATCTCCTCACTCTCTGAAGAAACTACAAAGTAACCCTTTCCAGTGACCCCTTTCCTCCTTATAACAACTCACTGACTGATTAGGGTTTCTGAAACCCTAATATGAGTGCATGCAAAAATCATGCTTTTTAATTAAAAAGATTACATTTAAAATATTGCATGCGTAAGGAAAATCACCCTAGAAGGTCTACATGCATCCATCGCTAGATTCATGACACTTGGTAAAGTGCATCTCACCCTTTACCCCTTCTTGATGCCTATACTGAAAATGCACGTCCAGGCTAGGCATTTGAACATGAAGGAAATCTCAAGATACACTTCTATCTCTAATGCATTATCCTGTGGATTCAATTTTATCAAAATTCAAAGTTCAATTTTGTATCCTCTCCTACTAGGGTTTCTGCAATTGGTTCAGTCAAGATGGTTTTTGGACTCATAGTAGAAGACAGATTGGAGGGATTTTCAAATGTTCGATCTTGGAAGAGTAGGATGCTTATGCTCCTGAATGAACATGATCTTAAGGATCATATACTCAAAAATATTCCAGATCCAGAGGGAGCCCGAGAGAGAACAAGACACAAGAAGAATGAAGCCATAGCCATGAGGATCTTGATGGAATCAGTGAAAGACCATCTTCTAATCCTTATTGCAAGCCAAGACACGACTAAGAATATGTATGATCCCTTGAAGAATCTATATGAGAATGAGAACAATAACAGAATATTGGCCCTAAAGGATCAACTTCGTCAAGTGAAGTTCACCAAGATGATTCAGTTTATTCTTACTTCTTGAAGATTGCTCAAATCAAACATCAGTTGCCAATTGTTAATGAAAGTATCCCTAATAGAGAACTTGTGTTGACATCTATGAATAGACTTTCTCGAGAATGGAAGCCATTTGTGAAAGGAATATGTGGTCATGGTCAATTACCCAGTTTTGATCAGTTTTGGTCAGAATGTATCCAAGAAGAAACAAGAGAGCTTGCCTCTACCTCAAAGGAAAAGGAAGAAGATCTAATTCTTGTAGCTAGAATTGGGAAGAAGAAGAAAGAAAAGTGAAACAAGGGCAAGAAAGACATCAAGTTAGTTCAAAATCCAAAGATCAAGAAGGATAAATCCAACCTCAAATGTGTCAATTGTGACAAGCCAGGTCACTTTGCTTCAGAATGCTGGAAGAAAAGAAAAGTAAAGCAGCATGCCTCTACCGTTGATGTTGATAAAGAGACTTTACCAAAGAAGTCAAGGAATGCAGAAGATGATAACTGTCAAAAAGAGTATTTCCTTTATTACACCAATGATTGCATTATCTCTAGATGAGGAGATTGTCATTGGTGATGTATGAAGATCCAGGATTGTAGTTTCTTCAATGGGCTTCCGACAAGAAAGAAGATAAAGATCTAAGGACTCAACTTATCCCTACAATGAGGCGAAGATCAAGAGGGAGCCCACAAAACAATAAAAGATAAGTATTTGTATTGTCATTTGAGTTATTCTTTAAATCCTTGAATGTTTAGGATAATGTTCACAACAGTTATGTGTAGATATGTGATACAATTTTTTTTATGCGTGACTGTGATTGACGAGCAGTAGGCTCATGTAGTGCATATATATGTTGGGTAAGTAGCCTATAGTGTTGCACAACAACCCATGATCCCTTGTTGGAACTAGTCTAGGATGAAACCTCTTTGTTGACATACTCGGAGCAGTGCACGCTCTTGCAAGTATGTTCTAGTGGAGATGGAAGGAATCCAGATAATAATCATGTGTGTTTGTTAGGAACCCGTGTCAACCCTTCTCTTTACTTTGTTAGTATATTGTTGTTGGACGCATATGCTTTGTAAGTCGTCCCGTATTATTTGTTGATCTATAGTTTGTATTAGCTCATGGTATTGAACCATAGTATTGGACGCATATGCTTTGGATGTCGTCCCGTAGTATTATATTGTTGATGTATTTGTAACTTCAGAAGATATTCTTCTATGTATTACACTTGTACTTTATTATATTCATGATGGAGATGTCTTATTCCTCCAATCAGAAGTGTCATCATTTGTATTTGCAAGTGCCGCAAGTGTTGCAAGTGTCACAACTTATATTTGATGGGTTATTAGACCACCAGTGTGGGGTCGTCCTTGATTGTGTCATGTGAGTGGGTTATTAGACTTCCTTAGGAAGTCGGCCTAGCTAGAGTTAAAGGCAGGTTAAGTTGTGTATAAATAGAGAGTGAGTGTGTCTCATTCTATTCATTCACTCATTCATCCAACTCACATTAGTTGAGAGAGGAGTGTGCACAAGTGGAGGAAGAGTAGCTACTGGATTCATCTATATTTTGGGATTGATCATTGTGATCTTTGTATTGGGGCTTATTCTATCTCTAAGGAAGTTGCGGGGTTTTTCACCTTCTTGGTTTTCCCTGAGGAAACTATGTGTCTCTTGTGTTTATGATTGTTATGCTGTGCTTGTTATTCTCTTAGTAGGATCCTAGATAATGTTTGAATGCAATTATCGAAAAATTAACATGGTATCAGAGCTGTGCTAAGAAGAAGACACTGTGCAGCTGCGGAAGCTAGGGATTCTTAATCTTTGGGTTTCTCTCCTCAGATCATCAAAGGCAGGAGGCTAGGTTGACTCTCCTTGCAAGGGCGCATCTTTCTGTCGAGACAAAATTCAATTCTGAGCACTTTCAGTTTTTGGCCCGTCACTAGTGCGGGAAATTAGGGTTTCAGAGAAAGTTGGAATTTTTGGAATCTATGACCACGACTAGATGCTCCTTAGAAAAATCAAAGTTTAGAGCACAAGATCGAACCTTTTGGCTGGGTAGAACCCGGGGCATTATCAAAACCTAGTTCGAGATTTTGTCGAGAAGATCCGGAAGTTTCAAAGGCAATTTTGAGGGGTCAAATTTTGCAGATTTCAAAATTGAAGTATACCAGTTTGATCAGCTCAGCAAGGTGCATCTTTCCATCCTTTCAGAAGTTTGAATTTTAGGGTTTCTCTAACAAACCCTAATCTAGCTCCAGATCCAGTTTTCAGCAAATCAAGTGGTAAGACCTAAATCTTTTATTTCCATTTGAGTTTCTCATTAATATGTCTCACCACACCAAGCTTGAGGATAAGCTTGAAGGAGCTGACAACTTTCAAGCATGGAAATATAGGATTGGGTTAATCCTAGAAGAGAATGAATTGGACAACTACATAAAAGAAAAGGTTCCAGTTCCAGAGGGAGATGAGGCTAAGGCTTTGCACAAGAAGGACTTGGTCAAGGCCAAGAGAATCATTGTTGATTGTATAAAAGACCATCTCATACCCCATGTGTCTTCTCTAAAGACACCTAAGGATATGTTTGACTCCTTGACCAAATCGTTTGAAGGTAAGAATATAAATCGGAAGATGACTCTGCGGAATCAATTGAAAGGTGTTAAGTACCAGAATGGAGAGACCATCCAAATCTACTTTACTAAGGTCTCTTAAATCAAGGAACAACTCGAAGCAGTGGAAAATGGAGAAATTGTCGTGACCACATTGAATGGCCTACCTGGGTCATGGGACTCCTTCATCCAAGGTATCTGTGCAAGAAAGAATTTGATCTCCTTCAGTAGACTATGGGAGGAATGTTCACAAGAAGAAGCTAGGATTGTAGCTCGAGAATAAAAGATGGAAAGTGAAGACCAAGCTCTCACAGCTCACACCAAGAGAAGTAAGCCCAAGAGGGAGCAATCTTATCACAAGAAATATTCTCACCACCATCAAAGAGATAAGAAAGATCTGAGATGATTCACATGTAATGAGAAGGGACACTTTGCCGTAGATTGTCCCAAGAACAAAAAGGGCTTCAACAACAATAACAACAAGAACAGAAGAAGAGATATCATGCTCATGCTGCTGAGGATGATGAACCTCCCAGGAAGAAGACTAAGGTAGAAGGTGAAGACTCTTCAAGTGACGATGAATATGTTCTAATCTCTACTCTCACAGGTATTGTTACACATGGGTGTAATGATTGGCTTATTGATAGTGGGGATTCTAAACATATGACGGGATTCAAAGAATCTCTTATGGACCTATCTAAACATGAGTCACCTCATAAGGTGAAACTTGGGGATGACTATCAATACCCTATAAAAGGAAGTGGTGAATCCTCCCACAAGTTAGACTCTGGGAAGTCTTTGAAGATGCAAGATGTTCTATATGTACCTGGACTCAAGAAGAACCTTCTCTCCATATCATCTTTGGATGCAAAAGGGATGAGAGTTGTATTTGTGGATGGCCAAGTACTTATGTGGCCAAAAGGTAAGACCATAGATGATGTAGTAGTGATTGGAGAGCAAGAGGGAGGATTGTACAAATTGAAGGGACAACCTGAACATGACATGGTACATGAATCCATGGAGCCAAGTGAACTTTGGCATAGAAGTCTTGCTCATGTGCACTATAGGGCACTACCAATTGCAAGCAAAGCAATAAAAGGTCTTCCTGAAATCCAGTCAAAACATGAAGGTGTTTGCAAAGAATGTGAAAAAGGAAAGAACACAAAGAAGGAATTTCCAAGCAATGAAAGCAAAGCAAAAGGCATCTTGGAGATTATCCACTCCGATGTATGCGGACCAATGTCATCCAGTTCTCTGAGTGGGTATGTATATTATGTTTCTTTCATTGATGATTTCTCTAGGAAGACTTGGGTTTATTTCTTGAAAAACAAAGATGAAATGTTTGATAAGTTCAAGGAATTCAAAGCCTTGATAGAAAATCAAACTAATAAGAAGATCAAGATCTTTAGATCCAACAGTGGCGGAGAATTCACTTTAGGGGACTTCAAAAAGTTATGCAATGATTCATGGATTAAGAAGGAGTTTACCACTCCTTACAATCTACAACAAAATGGGGTTGTAGAAATGAAGAATAGAACAATCATGGAAGCATCACGGGAAATGCTTCATGACCAAGATCTACCCATGCACCTATGGGCAGAAGCAGTAAGAACAGTGGTATATGTACAAAACAGAACACCACACAAGATACTTAACAATAAGACACCAGAAGAAGTCTTCTCTGGTAAGAGACCAGAAGTTAGCCATCTCAGAATAATTGGATGTCCAGTATATACACATGTTCCAAAAGAAAAGAGGACAAAGTTAGATCCTTCAGGAAAGAAGAGTATATTTGTGGGGTACAGTGAAAGATCGAAGGCTTACAGAATCTACTTTCCAAGGTTCAAGAAGATTAACATCAGCAGGGATGTGACTTTTGATGAAAACTTAGCATACATCAAATCAAGGAAGGCACCTATTGAAGACTATGAAGAACCAAGGATACCCAGAACTCAAGACACCACCATGAATGAAGTAATACCAGAAGTGGATCGTGAAATAGAAGATCTACAAGAACCTGTAGATCCGCCCCGTGAGAAGAACTCTCACAAGAGGAAACCTGAATGGGCTAGAGAGCTCATCCAAGATGCAGAAAGGTATGGTATTCCAGAGGAGGAACACAGAGAAAGGAAAAAGACAAGATCACACACCAACTATGTTGCCTTGCTCTGTGAAGAAGCAGCGGACAAGAAAGAATGGAAGGATGCCATGGTCGAGGAATACCAGTCAATCATGAAGAATGATGTTTGGGATGTGGTCCCAAGACCAAAAGGGAAGTCTCTTGTGACTTCCAAGTGGACCTATAAGATCAAGCATGCTGTAGATGGTAGCATAGAGAAATACAAGGCAAGATGTGTAGCTCGTGGCTTCTCCCAAAAAGAGAGGATAGATTATGAAGAGAGCTTTGCACCTATCTCCAGATACACTTCCATCATAATAGTACTTGCTCTAGATGAAGTGATGAAGTGGAAGATACACCAAATGGATGTCAAGACAACTTTCTTGAATGCTGTAGTCAAAGAGGAAGTGTATGTGGAGCAGCAACTCGGTTTTGATACACATGACAGGGAGACATATGTCTGCAGATTGAACAAAGCCTTGTATGTCTTGAAGCAAGCACCTAGGGGATGGTACGGCAAGATAGACAGCTTCCTGTCCAGTTTGGGCTTTACCAAGAGTAAAACGGATTCCAACCTTTACTACAAGGTTGAGGAAGGCAATCCAGTGATACTCCTATTATATGTGGATGACTTGTTTTTGACAGCAGAGGATAGGTTGATTGTTGATACAAAGAGGAAGCTTGCTATCGAGTTCGAGATGAAAGACTTGGGCATGATGCATTATTTTCTAGGTATGGAGGTGTGGCAGAGTGCAGATGGAATCTTCCTTGGACAAGGGAAGTATGCAGTAGAGATCCTGAAGCGGTTCGGGATGATGGACTGCAAGGCCATGGCCACACCTATGGCATCGAACCTGAAGCTATTGAGTGATGCTTCATCAGAGTCGTTTGATTCCACGGTGTATCGTCAGATGATTGGATCCTTGATGTACCAAACGAACACGAGACCAGATATTTGCTTTGCGGTGAACACCTTGAGCCAGTTTATGACAGATCCTAGACATGTTCACCTGATTGTTGTAAAGCATATTCTGAGGTACCTGAAGGGTACAATTGATTATGGGCTCAAGTATGATGCAAATCAAAAGTTTAACCTGGAGGATTATGTTGATTCGGATTGGGCAAGCAGTGCTACAGATAAGAAGAGCACTTCAGGATGCTGCTTCAGTATGGGATCAGGTGTGATCTCTTGGTTTAGCAGGAAGCAATCCTGCGTAGCACTGAGTACAGCCAAAGCAGAGTATGTCGCAGCTTGTTCGGCTAGTTGTGAGGCAGTATGGCTAAGGAAGCTACTGTCTGATTTATTTGATCTATAGTTGGATGCTACCTGTATCTATTGTGACAACCAGATTTGTGTGAAGTTGTCAGAGAACCCGGTGTTCCATGACAGGTCGAAGCACATCGAGATCAAATATCACTATATCAGGGTTATGGTGCAGAGAGGAGCAGTGAAGCTCCAGTATGTTGCGACAGATGAGCAGATTGCAGATGTGTTGACCAAACCACTAGCCAGAGTGAAGTTCGAGTACTTCAGAGAGAGGCTTGGTGTTCTTCAGATAGAAGATACTTCGAGGAAGAAGTGATGGGACACATTTGCAGGAGCCATTCCAAGCATGGTGGTAGGAGGATCCTTCCCATGGCTGTGGATGTAAGCGTTGTGTGATAAGCATCAAAACGATGCTCTGGTTACTGCTATGTATGATGATCAGGATGATCATGTGTGATGATCATCAGGAAGATGCTCCAGATGATATGCATCAGGATGATGCTGTGACGATGATCAGGATGATCATGCGGTGATGATATGCATCAGGACGATGTTGTGACGATGATCAGGATGATCATGCGGTGATGATATGCATCAGGATGATGCTGTGATGATGATCAAGATGATGATGTGCATCAGGATGATGTACTGTATGATAATGATCAGTATGATCATGAGCATCAGGATGATGCTTTGTGTGAGGATGATTAGGTTGATCTTGAGTATCAGGATGGTATTCTGTGGCTATGGACAGGTTGTGCAAGGGTAGCATGTAATACGTCCTGGAGATCCGGACAGGTTGTGCTAGTCACGTAAAAGGCCTCGGATGCTCTTTGGAGATCTTGTTGGGCAATACACTCTTTTAAGGTTTTGCTAGACCACATGTAATACGTCCTGGAGATCCGTACAGGTTGTGCTAGTCACGTAAAAGGCCTCGGATGCTCTTTAAAGATCTTGCTGGGCAAGACACTCTTTTAAGGTTTTGTGGGGACAACATGTAATACGTCTTGGAGATCCAGACAGGTTGTGCTAGTCACGTTAAAGGCCTCGGATGCTCTTTAGATATCTTGTTGGGCAAGACACTCTTTTAAGGTTTTGTGGATATCACATGTAATCAGTCCTCGAGATCCGGACAGGTTGTGTTAAAAGGACTTGGATGCTCTTTAGAGATCTTGTTGGGCAAGACACTCTTTTAAGGTTTTGTGAAGGTCACATGTAAAAGATCTTGGGAGATCCGATAGGTTGAGCTCTGTGCTCGTAAAAGTCCTGGTATGCTCTTTCGAGATTTTGTTGACGCACGTAATCAGTCCCGAGGATTCCACAAGATGGCCAGCTCGTAGAGATGATGAAAACCTACAGGAGGCTAGGCCTACAACCAGCATGAAAAAGGGTTGGCTCTATAAAACTTCCTATGACGAGAAGAATTGAGAGATAGCCCAGTGATCGAGATGACGAGTACAGCAGCAGTGACGATGATGCGTCGTGATCCAGTGACGATGATCCAGCTCCAAAATTGAAGACTTTTGGCGATATGTATTTATGACCTGTGTCTAGAGAATACCTTCCTAGTTAAGAGGGAGTGTTGATGTATTTGTAACTTCAGAAGATATTCTTCTATGTATTACACTTTTACTTTATTATATTCATGATGGATATGTATTATTCCTCCAATCAGAAGTGTTGTCATTTGTATTTGTAAGTGTCGCAACTTATATTTCATGGGTTATTAGACCACCAGTGTGGGATCGGCCCTGCTTGTGTCATGTGAGTGGGTTATTAGACTTCCTTAGGAAGTCGGCCCAGCTAGAGTTAAAGGCAGGTTAAGTTGTGTATAAATAGAGAGTGAGTGTGTCTCATTCTATTCATTCACTCGCTCATCCAACTCGCATTAGTTGAGAGAGGAGTGCGCACAAGTGGAGGAGGAGTAGCTGCTGGAGTCATCTATATTTTGGGATTGATCATTGTGATCTTTGTATTGGAGATTATTCTATCTCTGAGGAAGTTGTGGGGTTTTTCACCTTCTTGGTTTTCCCCGAGGAAACTCTGTGTCTCTTGTGTTTATGATTGTTATGTTGTGCTTGTTATTCTCTTAGTAGGATCCTAGATAATGTTTGAATGCAATTATCAAAAAATTAACATATATGTCCCATGGTATTGACCCATAATATTGGGAATAAACTTAGTATATAAGTGTGTGTTGAGGCCAATGAAGGTACCGTGAATTTATTTGTATTGAGCTTGCTCAAAGGAGGTTTCCCCCTCAAAGTGGCCTGCGATCAATAAAAACGATTATCAATTATGTTATTTCTGTTATCTCGTGTATTTTCATTAATTAATTGTTACAAGTTCTTCACATCTAGTATCAAAGCACTTTCTTGGACTCGTTGGGTGAAATTTCTGCCAAAAAAAAATTTGCATCTGTTGCAGGTTCGGATCTGGGAATAATCCATATCCGCTTAACTGTGGAAAGTACTTGGGCATAAGCCCTAAAACTCATTGTGAAGAGTACCACAGGAACCCCAAAGTAGCTAGCACGTTGAGAGGATCTGCTAGCGAAAAGGGCAACGACCCCTACCTGATTGACTAGTTCCCACCCGTGAGGTAAACCAAGAGCTGTCGTTTGTGGCAAAGCGGTTATCAGTTTTACCTGAGCCGTGGAGTGAGGGGTACTGCCCCAATACGAAAGTCGTCAAACAACATTGGTGGCCAAGTGAATCCCCTGAACCGTTAGGAAGCCGAGCATACGGGGTCCATATCTATTTTCAGCTGATAAATCGCAGATTTCCTCTGTCCAGAACTGTTGTCGATCACTTCCACACTGTTTCATATCTATCTGTTGTCGATCACTTCCGCGTCGTTTCAGATCTATCTGTTGTCGATCCCTTCCGCGTCGTTTCAGATCCATCTGTTGTCGATCCCTTCCGCCCCGTTTCAGATCCATATGTTTCCGATCCCTTCTGCGTCGTTCCAGATCCAGTTGTTTCTGATCCCTTTTGCACTATAGCAGATCCATTCTGAAATATATATATATATATAATTTTGTTTTTTCGCCATATCTTCCTTGTTTTCACTCTGTTTCCCTTGAAACTTCCCTAACACCCCTGTCATCCCATTCTGCATCTTTCATTCCTGAGGACCCTATCCCAAATTCCACTTCCTAAAGCCATAAATCTCACATTTGTATTTTTTTAGGGTTTGCCATAACTTCTTTAATTTTCACCCAATCGCCTTCAAATTTTTCCACCATGTTCATTTCCTATTTCTACTTCTTTGTCCCTCTCTGGCAAATTTTCTCATTCTTTCACCCCACTTCTGAAATCCTCATTATTTGCTTCCTTGTCCATTCGAAAGTGTCCAAAACCTAGTCAAACCCCAATTACCCATAAGAGTTTTTTCCAAATCCAAATTTTCCTTTACTAAATAAGATTATGTTTGTGTTTTTCTACCCATTCAAAAAAAAAAAAAACTCATGGTTATGGTTGTCCCCCGCGTAGAAGCAAAAACCATGGAGGAAGCACTTGCAGCCATCCAATCCAAACTCCAAGATCTTGATGAAAAATTTCTCGGCCTCCATCTTGAGCATTCAGCCATGAACAACAAACGACAGTCCAAGTCTTCATCAGACAATGGGTTCTCTTCTTCCAACAATTTTCATGGTCCGAAGCTTGATTTTCCTCGCTTCAATGGTACTGATCCGACTGGTTGGACCTATCGTGCAGAACAGTATTTCAGTTTACATAATACTTTTGATGTCACCAAAGTTCCACTTGCATCCTTTCATTTGGAACAGGAAGCTCTTCAATGGTACCTTTGGTACATCAAGGCTCATAAAGAGCCACAATGACCAGATTTTTGCCAGCGCCTTTTGCAACGATTTGGTCCTAGTGCTTTTGATGACTTCACAGGAGCCCTCACTAAACTTCGCCAAATTGGCACTGTGAGAGAGTATCAGACGTAATTTAAGAAACTAGACAATCACACAGAAGGATTGTCTGATGAATTCTACAGGAGTTGTTTTATCAGTGGTCTTAAGGATGAAATCCGCTCAGAGGTTAAAATGTTATGTCCCAACACAATGATGGAAGCC
This sequence comes from Larix kaempferi, assembly GCA_027924585.1. Lineage (NCBI taxonomy): Eukaryota > Viridiplantae > Streptophyta > Pinopsida > Pinales > Pinaceae > Larix > Larix kaempferi. Next base: position 17,471,075 of record BSBM01000632.1, on the reverse strand, counting down.
CTGGGGTTAGCTATGTTGGCAGAAGACAAGATTACAGCCCAACAGCGCTCCAAACCCGCTTTTGTTCCCTTCCAAAATATGGGTTCTCAACGACCTCCCATCCCACCAGCTCCTCGACCAACTCCTATCAAGCATTTGTCTAAAACAGAAATGCAAGAATGTAGAGAAAAAGGGCTTTGTTATAATTGTGATGAGAAATTCACTCGGGGACATAGATGTGTTCAGCAAAAGCTCTATCTCTTGGATGTGGATTCTTTGCCTGCCTCTGAAATTGGTGAAGAAGCTCCAGATACAATGGATGATCAGGTCGACATTCAGGAGCCGCCTATTGACCCTCTGTCTCAGGAATACCACCCAGAGATATCTCTCCATGCTTTAGCCGGAATCACCACCCCCCAAACAATGCGGGTCAAGGGTTACTTCAAGAAGCTTCCTCTTACAATACTCATTGATTATGGTAGCACTCATAACTTCATTGACCTTCTGATCGCCAAACGGGCTGATTGTTTTTTCCGTCCTTGCTCCAACTTTGAAGTCATGGTTGCCAATGGGGGCACCTTACCTTGCAAGGGGAAGTGTCACAATGTGCGTATCTCTCCGGAAGATTATACCCTGCGCTCTGACATGTTTTCCTTGTCCTTAGGCGGATGTGATGTGGTTTTGGGCGTTCAATGGTTATGCACTCTTGGCCCCGTCTTATGGGATTTTGCTGAACTTTGGATGCAGTTTTCAGTCAATGGGAAACAACACAAATTTACGGGCTTACAACCAGGGTCTCTCTGCATCATCAGTTCACAGCGCCTGGAAAAGATCCTTAAGAAGAATTAACATGGTGTCACACTCAGCTCCACTCCATTCAGATGCACCCATCAACGGTCTCCACTACTTCCTTGGATAGATATGCAGGTGTCTTTGTTGAACCTGTCGGCTTGTCTCCTTCAAGAGACCTTTCCGGTAAGAATTTAGCCGCATCTACATCTCAGAAGGAAATGATGGCTATTTTGCATGCAGTACAGAAGTGGCAGCCATATGTATTCGGGAATTATTTATAAATCAAGACTGATCTCCAGAGTCTGGAAAAATTCCTGGAACAACAGGTCTCCTCCCCAGCACACCTGAAATGGGTTATCCAACTCCTAGGTTATGCCTATGCAATAACTTACAAGAAGGGTAAGGACAATCTAGTGGCAGATGCTCCTTCTCGCACATTGGATGACCCAATTTCTCATACATCTATTTATTTGTTTGTTCCAAATTGGTTGCAATATGTTCAACAGGGCTATCTCTTCTATAAACTCCATGCTTCTTCATCGGCATGGCACTCTGGGTTCCTCAAAACATATGAGCGGGACCAATGTAACTTCTTTTGGAAGGGACTGAAAATGACAATTCAACAGATGGTGGCTGACTGTCATACTTTCTAGGTCAACAAGAGTGAACCGACACTCATTTCGGGACTGCTCGAACCCTTGCCTATCCCTACACAGATTTGGACAACTATTTCTATGGATTTACTTGAAGCGCTCCGGTGGTACAATACCACATCTAAAATGACACCATATGAAGCAGTCTATGGACAGGCACCCCGAGTTCTTCTTCCATACACCCTTGGCAGTTCCCCAGTTCAGGTAATTGACTCGGTTCTTCAAAACCATGATCAAATTCTTCTCATTCTGCAAGACAATCTTCACATGGCACGAATTCGACTCAAACAACAAATCGATCAGCACCATTTTGAGCGCACTTTTCACGTGGTCGATATGGTTCTTCTTCATCTAAAACCTTACACGCAATACTCCCTGAAACTCAGAAGGCGTCAGCTTCTCTCTCAATCTATCACAGAGGTATTCATTCGGTGGCACAGAATGCAACCCGAGGATGCTCCACGGGAACCACTCCTTCAGATTCCACATCTAAAGCTTTGAGGACAAAGCTTTCTCTAAGGGAGAGGGGATGTTAGGAACCCGTCTCAACCCTTTTCTTTACTTTGTTAGTATATTGTTGTTGGACGCATACGCTTTGTAAGTCGTCCCATATTATTTGTTGATCCATAGTTTGTATTAGCCCATGGTATTAACCCATAGTACTGGACGCATATGCTTTGTAAGTCGTCCTGTAGTATTATATGTCCCATAGTATTGGGCATAGACTTAGTATATAAGTGTGTGTTGAGGCCAATGAAGGTACCATGAAGTTATTTGTATTGAGCTTGCTCAAAGGAGGTTGCCCCCTCGAAGTGGCATGCGATCAATAAAAGCGATTCTGAGTTATGTTATTTCTGTTATCTCGTGTTTTTTCATTAATTAATTGTTGCAGGTTCTTCACAGTGTTTGGGATAGGGATGGGTGTTGTGTTGAAGCTATGGCTAAGATGCTTACATCACTGTGTGAACTATTGAATTTAAATGTCAATATGATTTGATTGAATTTCGTGATTATGCAATGTTGGTAACTAATTGGTTGAACTTGACTTGTAGGAAAGATCATGTGATGTGACCTACAAGAGACTTGTTCTGAAGAACAAGTGAGAGTTGTTCAGCAAGAGGGAAAGTGATGGATGTGAAGATCATGTTGATACTCAATATTTGAGAAGAAGCAGGATGCTCAGATGCAGATGCAAAGGGTGCATGGTGCTTGAAGACTGATGGTTGGAGCATCAGTGTGACATTCTCCCTAATACTAGGAGAATGGTGTGTCCATCCTTGATAGGGAGAAGGAGTTGATTCTCTTGAGTTGTGTGTGAACTCCTTGTCCTGTGTGGACTGTGGTTTTGTGTGAACCAAGATGAGTTATCTGTGAACTCCTTGTCCTGTGTGGATTGTGGATCAAGTGTGGACCTAGTACATTAAGTCATATAACCTACATGTCCAATGGATCTCATATGAAAATTGTTGGCAGGAAGTAGGAGGCTCCAACGAATTTTGGTCTCTCTCTACTACAAATATGCATCCTTCCGGTAATCAAGAGGATTTGCAGTTAGTAGCAACTAATGAGTTCTCTGAAGTTCCTTAGTTACTTTAGCATGTTTCATGAGATGTGCGGATCACATGGAAAGCAGTTGGATTCCATTTGAAATCATAGCAGACTCTAAACTTGGTTAGAGCATTACTTGTGCCTGAATGTTCATATTTATTCAGTTAGAGAAGTGACTCAAGATTCAACATGTGCAGATGGCACAAATTGTTGATAATGATTGCTTGATCATGATGTTGTTCCCATCGATACTGAGAGATTCATTGACAAATGCAGAGGGAGCTAGCGTCTGAGTTCGAGATGAAGAACCTTGGCCTGATACATTATTTCTTGGAATTAGAGGTGTGGCAGAGACATGATGAGATCTCCCTGAGTTAGTGGAAGTATACTAGATGTCCTAAAGACATTTGGGATGATGGATTGTAAGTCCATGGCTACTCCCATGAAAGAAAATCTGAAGAAGTTACATGCTGCTACCATATCTTCAAATTTAGTGGATCCCACCATGTATTGCTAGTTGATTGATGCCTTGTTGCACCTGGTTAATATCAGGACAGATATTTAATATACAGTGAACGCATTGAGTTAGCACATAGTTGATCCAAGACAAGTGCATTAGACAGCAGCTAAGCATGTGTTGAGATATCTTTGCGGTACATTTGGTTATGGATTGCGATATACCTCGGGTGATAGAGTGAAGTTGGTAGGCTTCACCAATTCAGATTGGATTGGGAGTGTCGTTGACAGAAAGAGCACCTTTGGGTTATGTTTTAACTTGGGATCAGATATGGTTTCTTGGTTCAACAAGAAACAATCTTTTGTGGCACTCAATGCAGTAGAAGCAGAGTACATCACATCCAGTGCAGCTAGAAGGGAGCAGTAAAGCTCCGGTATATCTCCACATATGAGAAGATTGTATATATCATTACTAAGCCTTTGTCCGGTGTGAAGTTTGCATCCTTCCGTGAAAGGATTGGGGTGGTGGATATTCCCTTCCACGGGAAGGGATATTGATGACCAGTATGGTTGTTGATGAGGCACAAGCTGAGACTTGTGCTTGACTCCTTAGTGGAGTGTCTCTGTGTGGGATGGTTCCTATGTGGAATGTTCCCCAGTGTGGAGAGGACTCCTTTGTGGAGTGGATCCCTGTTTGGGATGTTCTCTTGTGGGGAGAGTGCTCCTATGTGGAGCTTGGGCCTAGAGGGGTGGACGAGCTGCAGTCATCACCGCCTTCTAGTTGTAATGATTGGTAAATTGGAAGAAGAGTCTTCTTGGGGATGTGGAGCCTCCCTTCGATTTGAGATCAATAAAGTGCTTGGAAGAAGTGTCTTCTTGAGGAGTGCAGCCTCCTTTCGGTTTTAGACTGATAAAGCATGAGGATGTGTTCCTATGTGGTCTAGGTTGACCAGGTTGATCAGGTGGATTAGATATCATCTTTGGAAAGATGATGTGGTCCCAGTGGGAACAATTCTTCTGGTAAGAAGGACTTGATCACAAGAGACCTTTCTTATGATGAAGAGATGTACAAGACAAGTCGTGACGACTAAACGATATCCAGATGTGTTCCAGAGTGATGATACCTCCCTAGCTGAAAGGAAGTGTTGATTTTTTCATGAGTTCCAGCCCTGATTAGCCATGTGGACTAATTAGTAGAGGGAAAGGATGCCTAGCCTAGTCCATTCATGTGGACTGGAGTGATGGTAGGATAGAGGTCACACTGCGTACTCAGTATGTGGAGTGCTCCTTAACAGGAGTGATCTATTCTTTATAGAGTGTCATGACTTGTCTATGTTACAAGGATATTTATCTCCTCGTATATTAGACAAAGCCTAGTCTAATGTTGAAGTTGACAATTGGATCTAGAAGTGTCCAGGACTTCTTATAGTATGGTCAAATAAACATCGGAGCTCTTGGATAAGAATGTGTCCACATGTGATGAGACATCAACAATGAGAAATTTTAGATGATGAAGAAATATCCAAATAATTCAAGACAATCCATTGAAGAACTCCTAAAGAACGTTGAAAAAGAACCTCCAAAAAACAAACTGTGTTGAAGATTGTGCAAGAAGAATGCATTCCTTGCTAAGAGGGAGTGTTGATGTTTATGTAGCATCGGATATATTCTTAAAAAGACCTAGATAAAGTGGAAGAAATGAAGAGCACAATTACCCCAATAAAATGGGTAAAATAACCCTAGAAGATAAAAAGACAAGTCGGCTTGAAAGATAAAATAAAATAAAATAAAATAAAAGTCAATCCAACCTAATTGAGGAAACTTCTAGTGAAAAGAAGAATATCAATAAAGTGCTTTCACACATCATTATTACAACAAGAAGTTCATCTCTCTCTCTCAAGTGGTGCGCACTTCTCTAGGAGGACAAGTGAAGAAGAAAAGAAGCAAGAAGAAATTCGCTCTGGGTTGTAGAAGAATAAATTATGGGGTTCTTAACTTTGTATCTTCTTTGTTTGTGATCTATCTTGTTCAAGATCACTTCTATATTTGGATGTACAAGTATTATGTACTTAATCTCTGAATAAGAAAGGATTGCTGGGTTTTTCGCGAGTTTGGGTTTTCCTAGGGTAAACTATTATGTCTCTTGTGTTTTTGTATTATAGTTAAAGTTGAAAGAGATGAAAATGATACTGTTATATCATTAAAAAATATAACAAGATAAAAAATCCCTCTTCATTAATGCTCCTTGCTAGTAAAAGCAATCTTGACATGTTTGTTAAGAGCACGTCCTTAGCAGAAACCTCGTGTCTCTATCTTGAGGTTTTGCAATCCCTGCACTAAATTCTTTAAGATAAGAAGTGCGCCATAATGCAAGTGACCAAACCACATGTGCCATAAGTCACACAACTTGGCACTGCCATGCACCAAAGCACCATGCTTCAATGGATCTGCATGCAAACTATAAAGACCTCCAAGAAGAACCAATTTTGCCACAACATTGGTTTTTCTCCTAAAGATGACCTCCTAAGCATCAAACTTGACCATACAATGAAGATATGTGATACAGGATACTAAAAGAAAAATCTTCTTCAACCCAAGAACAAACAAAACAGTACTCAACTCAAGAACATCACCTAAAGGTGTCTTGAAAGAAATGGAACAAAATTATAAGAAAAGTGGCATCATCACCAAGCTCCACACTCATGCCTCCCTCTTGGTCCTCAATCCTGCTAATAATGCCCTATCATATGTCATGTGTCTGGAAGCTCCATTGTCCACACACCATCCAACACAAGGCACCGTGTTACAAAACAAGCAAGAGACCAAAGCCATATCCATCTTGGAAAATCTGTAATATGAAGAAGAAACAATCCTTCCAAGGGTCGAGGTACATATCTCCAACAACCTAGGGTTTGAAACCCAACAACCTGAAACAAGGTCAAGCACCTCTCCTAGGTAATCTCATGTTGAAGTACAACCTCATTCTTATTATAGAGTGAGCTCAACCAAAACTAACACTGATACTGTGTAGAAATTTTTGGAAGTTAAAGGTTTTAATGCAAAACTGGAGGTTTCCAAACTCTTAACCCGGTGATTTTAAGCCTTAGGGATAAGAAACATAATATAAATAGCAATGGAAAGAGTACAATATGAGAAGAAATACCAAACAACCTATATACCCTCTAGAGCAGCGTATCCCACGTAGCCTAGATCTAAAAATTCATTTTTCTACAATTACAACAATAGTAAAACCATAGGTATAGCAGAAGCAAAACAACCCTCATACTCTTCAATGATGATATAAAATCACTTAACAAAATGTTATTCTACTTATGTCAAATTATCAAGACATATATAGTTGTAAATACGATGCATGAAGAACATATGGGTGACAATCAAATCTAGAAATTGCACAAGTCTTTGACTATTGAAAGCTTCATTGCTATGTTCAACATGAAGTACATGTACATAACATAGCCTTCTCTCAAGGATAGTACAAATCTACTAGCTCTCCAAAATCCTAGCTAGGTAAAACAATGAAATTCTAGCTCAACCAAGGAGCTACAACAAATCCCCCAAGGCAAGATGTCTCTTCTTCTATTCTTCTTCTCGGCCAACTATACCAGCACAAAACCCTAATATCAAACCTCTAAGGGATAATCCTTAACCATAGACCTCCAAGATGCTCCAAGGTACTCCAAGAAGACTAAGAAACTGTCGTGACTGAGAGAGAGAGAGAGAGAGAGAGAGAGAGAGAGAGAGAGAGTACAAATGAAAGCCAAGAGAGAGAAGACTAGTGCGCATTCTTCTCTAGGACACATCGCAACTCAAAAATGGATACAAGATGAGTAAATAAATAATGAATGACAAGGACTCGTTTATTTATATGAGAGGTAAAGCATGCCACCAATACAATGTGGGTCTAAAACCTCGCAAGCAAGTACACATGGGTCTAGAACCTACAATGAGCATTTGTAGGCCAACGAAAGTGAAGCACTCCACTCCACAATACACATGTCGTGCTTCAAGGTGATGTCGTACACAAAAAGAACTACATGATGGTGTAGCTACACAAGGTCCAGATCTCTCCATCACAAGCCTCCATCGATCCTCTTAAGCCATTTACTCCATTGAGTCAATTGCCTCTGGAAAAGCATTATTTCAACTCAAGCATCCCTGAGCCAACTCCAAGCCTCCAAACAAGAATCCACGCTATCATATACTATCTAGGGCTTGATGCCCTCCTCCAAGATGCACAAAGCTCCTCTTCCCAAGTTGGGCATTCTCCAAACAAGTGAGCCCTCCATTTGGCCACAATGAAGAGCATCCACCAAACTATGAAGAGAACTGGAAAAATACCAAGCCAAGACCTAATTAAGGACAACCAATTTTTAGCAAGTTATCTCTGTAGTGCAAATCCATCATAGACCATCTCCCATGTGCCTTCCTTCTTGGACCATCTAGGCATTGATCATAGACCATGTACCCCAAATCTCATGAAGCAACCCAACTCATATTGTAAACACCTTTAGAGTAACTCAAAAAACTACACCGTAATTCTCCCCAAACATCCTAACTCTACATATAGAGGACTCGCCGTAGTCCATATGGGATTAATAATTCCTTAACCTTCCTTGACAAGTCTTTGGCCATTATAGCCCATCATTTTCAACAATCATAAGCCACTCATGTGGTGTGCAACTCAAAACTACCAAAAGACTTGTGTTGATTTAAATTTAGTAAGGGCATTCATATAGGTGCTTATGAATCTTGTCTCAGTAAAGGTCTAGGCATCCCATGTAGAGATGAAGGGCTTTGATTCCCTCTTTACGTCTTCAACGATTTCTTGGAGCCCAGCCAAATCTTTTTCAATGTCTCCATAATTTGGTCATTATTTTCCTCAATTTGTTCCATTATTTTGAGAAAGGGCTCTTCATTTCCTATATACTATGTTTTGCACTTATCTACCTCCTTCGTGACTTATTAATGGATTTTATATCATTGTCCAATTTGGTTTGTGGCACTTCATTTTCCTCTTCAAGTGTTGAACCATCTTTCTTAGTGCTTCATTCTCTACTTGCATACGTTGATCAGAGTGTTGCAACTCCTCTTTCTTGCTTGAAGATTTTGCCCATGGAAAATGTCTTGTATCACCCACTGAACATTACTTGCTAACACGGCCCTACCTTAATGAGGTCCTACCCTACCACCATAGAAGTAGAAAATTGCTATGATACCATATGATCGGTACGTTGTTGTGGATATTCCATTAAATAGTGAATAATAACATATTTCAATGTATATTTCTTCTATGAAGAGTGACTAAAAATACAAGAATATTATATTTGTTAGATTTTGGTAGCTTGGACAGTTACTTCTACATGGGGTGTCTAGCATGTAGAAGTTGTCCGAAAGAGTAACTTTCTAGACAGACTTTATAAAAGTGTCTTTTGTAATACTTTATGAAAAAGGGTCAATTGTTTTTTTGGTGTCCCGTGGTATTGACATAAAGTGATGTTATAAAAGAGACTATTGAGAGTTGTAAGGTACCACAGTGTCAAGAGTGAGTGATATCTCTTCAGTGTCTAACAAGAGTGAGTCATATCTCTTGTGGTGGTCATATCACAATTGCAGGAGACGAGTTTCCTCTTGTAGTGAGCAGTCCAAATCTAAGTTTGAGGTCACAGTTTTTCCAGGGGAGAATTACTTCTTTGTTGTCTATTGGATCCAGGGTGGAAACAGAGTTTGTCTATCCAGTTTGCAGAGAGGATTCGGGGCATCTTCCAGTGTGGTTTGGTCTCAGAAAGCCATAGGATGTGGCTAGAGGTCTTTCTGAGGAGTTTTGGTACAGATCTGGAGAGTCTATCTAGAGGATTGTTGTAGAGTTGTTATAAACAAATTCTGCAATAACAAGAAGAAACATTTGTTGGTTTTCCCTGAAGGATTGGGGTTTCCAGGGTAAATCCTTGTGTGTCTTGTGTGGTTGCTATGTTGTTCCACTGTGCATTTATATGGTTGTTTAGACAATGTATTTTCAGTTTTAATGTCCAGTTCTACAATATGGTTATTAGTTGTAACTAAAGTAAGGGTTTAAACATAAAAATTTCACATGGTATCTAAGCGGGTTTGAGGAAACCGCTGCAAAGGATCCCAAAAAATAAATCTTGTATCGTGCCATGGTACGTGTTGTACGGCATACGGATTCGATAGTGTCATTGTGTTCGGGATCATGAATCAATGTTGGGAGTGAGAAACAGCTCGTGGAAACTCTGTGGCATGGTTGAGTACTCGGACAGCATGAAGGTGAACAATGTATAGCTCAAGCAAGTCGAGCGTGGAGCTATAGTGGCACAGGCCAAGCGAATCGAGCTCGTGACATAAAGAAGGTGGTCGCGAGTGAGAACAGAAGCGACGAATCGAGCCTGCGTGCTGGTGCTAAGAGAATCGAAGTTGGAGGCACGAATGTGTGGTGAAGGTGATGGTTGGGCTACAGATGGGAACGTGAATAGCCACACAATCGGGAGAAGTCGTCTGACTGCAGGAATAACGGACGACATAGGACGATAGCAGCAAAACAATCAATGGGTGGGGGAAGCAAGCTAGGTTGCGGTCCGTCCAGAAAGAAGTGGAGAGCAAAGTCATCATCGTGAAGGTTGACCGCGGGCCATTAGCCGCATCCACGGAGGACGTAAAGCCACGCAACGAAGGAGTGTGCAGGTAGATAACGAGGCGGACATCACAAGTGTTGGGTCGAGCTGACGGGCACGGGAGGTAGCTTGCATGAAGGGACTTGGCATAGTTCCTAGTGGCCACATGGGAATGATCCAGCCGCTGGAAGAGGCAGGGCAAGCGGAGAGGTGTAGCAGTCGCGACAACCAGAGGCAGAGGCTACCAAGAGATGACATTCAGAGCTGAAGGCCGAGGAGTTGCAACTTGGAGGCTCGGGCGACATAGGAGAGTCGAGAGGCAGACAACTGTGTAAAGGCAGCGGAAGCGTGATGGCAGTGTTGTTGTGAGAGTTGGCATGGGGCCTACAGGGTTCGTGAGGAGGAGATCCACGGGGTAGCCACCGACGGAGTCAGGAACCCGCAGGAGAGACGACGACAGAGGCAGAGCGTGAAGCCAACAGACGAGCTGAGCCGACAGAAGGAGTTATTGGACAGATCATGGGTGGACTAGGACAGCAGACCAATTAGGCAGAAGGCTTGGCCTGCAGAGTGTTGTTGGTGTGGTAGGAAGATTGCACACGGATAGCAGCCGACAAGTGATACCACGGACGCCGCCAGCCACTAGAGGGTCAACCGCCAAGTAGAGCTTCCAACTAGCAAAAAACGTTGACTACCAGTTGTAACCGACAAGTGTGCAAGCGCTGACGGGAGGCGAAGGCAAGCTAAGCCATCGCTAGCATACTCAGCCGCTGGGGGGGGGGGGGGGAATTAACAATGGAAGGAGGACCATTGAGTAGTCAACCGTTAATCATATGTCCACCTAGGCAGCAGGGCAATCCCCAGAGCAGGGAGCAATAAAATTTTGACAGCTCCCACAATTTTTGTATTGTGACCGTGGGCAACAGGAAGCTACTAAGAAGCCGCCATGGGGAGCAGGAAGCTACTGAGAAGCGGATAGGTGACCAAGCAGTCGGTTAGGCCCCGGACAAGTGACAGACTTGTAGAAAGTTTTTTAATTTTTATCACGAGGATAAAATTTATTATGGCTTCCAGTCTAAGGTACAAGGATAGGTTGGAGGGGATATCCAACTACCTTCAATGGAAAGTGAAGATGACACTGCTGGATGAAAAGAACAGATCTTCATATCAAAGTGTAGCAGATGCAACTGGGAAGCCTTCCAGTTCTAAGGGAGTAGCTGCAACAGCAGAGGATGTGTTTGATCCTGAGGATGTGTTTAATCCTGGTGGAGTACATTCCTCGCTAAGAGGGAGTGTTAGATTTTGACAGCTTAGACATGTATTTGTACATGGGGTTCTAGCATGTAGAAGTCGTCCGAAAGAGTAACTCTCTAGACAAACTTTGTAAAAGTGCCTTTTGTAATACTTTATGTAAAGGTCAATTGTTTTTTTGGTGTCCCGTGGTATTGACCATGGTATTGACATAAAGTAATGTTATAAAGGAGTCTATTGAGAGTTGTAAGGTACCACAATGTCAAGAGTGAGTGATATCTCTTGTGTGTCGGATGAGAGTGAGTCTTATCTCTTGTGGTGGTCATATCACAGCTGCAAGAGATGGGTTTCCTCTTGTAGTGAGCAATCCAAATATACATTTGAGATCACAGTTTTTCCATGGGCGAGCTACTTCTATGTTGTCTATTGGATCCAGGGTGGATCTAGTGTGTCTATCTAGTTTGCAGAGAGGATTTGGGGCATCTTCTAGTGTGATTTGGTCTCAGAAAGCCATAGGTTGTGGCTAGAGGTTTTTCCGAGGAGTTTTGGTCCAAATTCGAAGAGTTTATCCAAAATTCTGTTGTAATGCTATTGTAAACAAATCCTGCAATAAGAAGAAGAGGAGCATTTGTTGGTTTTCCCCAAAGTACTGGGGTTTCCAGGGTAAATCCTTGTGTGTCTTGTGTGGTTGCTATTTTGTTTCGTTGTGCATTTATATGGTTGTTTAAACAATGTATTTTCAGTTTTAATGTTCACTTTTGCAATATGGTTATCTGCTAGTTGTAACTGAATTAAACATTAAAGAAGTTGTTAATCAAGGGTTTAAACATAAAAATTTCACAAATTACATGCCAACAAAGCCCTGCTTTGCCACCATAGAACTACAAATTTGCTATGATACCATATGTACATTGTGTGTTAAAAGAATGCAACTGCAGAAGATATTCTATTTATACTTGTCTATTGTATTATCGTATTCCTCCTTCGGGAGATGTCATTGATGTAATTAATAATGTAAGTCATTGAAAGAGTCAACGTAAACCCTAGGTCTTGTGTCGGCCTAGAAGAACCCAGAAGAGACTATTATATTATGTATTTGAGAGGTCGGCCCAATCAGTTAGGAGAAGTCGGCCCAGTTGGGGAAAAGTCACCTCAACGGAAGAATATAAACAGAGTCGTCTCACTTAAACAAGTTCGCATAGGAGAGAGAGAGAAGTTCGCACAAGTGGAGGAGTAGCTGATTTTGTCTTGGGGTATACTTTTGTACTTTGTGATTTCTATATTGAAAAAGATTTTGTCAGGGTTTTCTCCCTTGTGGTTTCCCTGAGAGAAATATTGTGTTATTGTTGTGCTTGTATTTCTTTCAGTGATAGATTGTTTAATGTTATATGCTAAACAGAAAAAACTAACATGTCGTGGGTATTCCATTAAGCAGATCATAACAACAAATTTCGTTGTCTACTTATATGAAGAGTGACATTGAAAATACAAGAAGAATGTATTATAATTTGCAAAAAATGCTTATTTTTGTACTTTTAAATCAATTAAATCACCATAAAGCTACAACAAATAAAGCACCATAGAGACAACGGACACAATATATTACCTGGGAGAAACTTGCATGCAAATAACTCCAACAAAATGAGGTCTATGTTTTCCATCTTTTATAGAGATTACAATGCAAAACTTGCATAGAATATTTCCTCCCTATGTACTTTGATCGACACTATGGCCGATTACAAACTTCTAGGGGGGGACGCCCTTATCTACTATGAATCTCACTTCTCTAGTGTTGCTCAGAGATGGAATAGAAATTATACTAGGGGGCTAAACTCCACTTGAATGACACCACAAACCCCTTTGTTTCCTTTTATTATAATCCATACAATTAGAATTAGGTTTCGGTTTCGGATTCTTCACATCTCCTCAACTTCCTTTGCAATCCCTGTGATTAATCGTGTTTGACTTGCTCCCAAGTTCCCTTGCAATCCCTGGGACTAATCGTGTTTGACTTGCTCTCGTCTTGGAAGGAGCATAACTTTTCACTCAAGAGTTTGAATCACTATTATGATACATCGTTGGAAAGCTCTCAACAAGCTCTACCCCTACAAAAGGTCGTGTATCTTGTACAAAGCCCAAAAAGTGTTGTTTAAGGCATGAATAGGCTCCAAAGTTCTAGACCCAAAATCCCAGGACCCATAAATGGTCCCAACAGATTCATTAGCCTAGTAGGGCGAAGAAGCATTATAGTAATCCATTTCAAATAGCTATTGAAAACTTGAGATCCAACAAAAGCCCATCTATCTCACTGGTGGATTGAAACAACAATGTTGATTGATGCTATTGACCATGAAAAATAGGGCTATCTATTTGATAAATCCAAAGTAACCTCTCATTGCAACAAAATTAAATCAAGGCCACTTTAGTCATGCATCTCGAGCTGGCTAACATATCGCTTCTAGAAATCCAAACTACTATGACAAAAGTCCAACTAGTAGGTCTAGAAGATCAATGCTTCGGAACTACAAAAACCAAACTTGTAATGCAACATGATAGAAGTCCTACTGGTAGCTATAGAAGATCAATGCTTAGGCATTACAAAAGCCATACTCAGAAGGCAACACAGGCTTTTCTTTCATACAAATTGATTATAAGTTTAATTTTACTATAGGGATGATGGATAGCGTGACCACTTTTTAGTGATTCAAAGAGTTAGATGCCAAAGTGATGAGCTCACCAATACTGAGGCTAGATCATCATCTAGAGCTATCTGAAAGTTACGAATTCAAAGAGCCTATTTCAGTTGTATCAATTGTTGATTTTTCCTGAGCAGCATCGAGTGCCATTCTCTGGGAGAATGGAGGCACCTGGTCAGTTACCAGGATATTGACCCAGTCTGCGACTGGGAGCTCAGCCTGGGGCTGAGAGCCATTCTCTGGGAGAATGGAGGCACGTGGTCAGTTACCAGGATATTGACCCAGTATGGGACTGGGGACTCAGCCTGGGGCTGAGTGCCATTCTCTGGGAGAATGGAGGCACCTGGTCAGTTACCAAGATATTGATCCAGTCTGGGACTGGAAGCTCAGCCTAGGGCTGAGAGCCATTCTCTGGGAGAATGGAGGTACCTGGTCAGTTACCAGGATTTCACTGTAAGCCCCAGACCGGGTCTGGGCAAGTGGTGTACTTCTCCACTTGGACTTGTTGACCACAGATGGGTGAAGTAAAGCAATTAAATATCTTCCTATGATGATGTACTTGGAGTGGACATGAAGACCCTGAAGAACACCTGGATGATTTATTATAGAACCCAAGCACCACTTGACTTGGTCCATGAACCCACCAGCTAGAAGAAGAGGAAAAAATAAATATGTATTTATTTATTTATTTATGGTCAACTCATTATTGGAGGAGAGACAAATTATAATGACGGATGATGTGGAAAAAATTAAAATATATATGTTATAAATATATATATTGGAAGGTCGGTCTCATTCCTTTTTTTTTAAGAGAAAAGAAAAAAAAATAATAAAAATATATATATATATATAAATAAGGACAGGTCGGCCCCAAATAAAAGTGGAATTTATTCCACTATAAATACAAAAGTAAACTCATCATTACACCACCAATTCGTATGAGTTTGAGGACAGCTCTTGGATTTTGAAGTTAGCTCAGTAAGGACAGTTCGGTGGTGTTAGTTGACAGCTCTGAAAATAATTCGGTGATATTAGAAGACAGTTCTCTCCACGATTATTGCTGATTTCTCTCCATTGCTACAACTGGGTTCTCTCCACGTCACAGCTGGGTTCTCTCCACGATTATTGCTGGTCTCTCTCTCCATTGTTACTGCTGGGTTATATATTCTTATTGCTGTGCTAACCCAAGCCCTGTTAGGGCATTTACTCTGAGCATTCTGGTGTATTCTATTGCTGGGTTTACTGCTGGTGTATTCTACTGCTGAGTTTACTGCTGGTTATCACCATATTACTGTTACTACTGGATTCTATTGCTGGTTCTTGGTTCAATACAGCTGAGGGTCTGTCCCTAATCTATTGCTGGGTTTACTGCTGGTGTATTCTACTGCTGAGTTTACTGCTGGTTATCACCATATTACTGTTACTACTGGATTCTATTGCTGGTTCTTGGTTCAATACAGCTGAGGGTCTGTCCCTAATCTTTTGGCAGCCATTACAACATAATCTACAAGTCACTACAGCCCAGAAAAGACTACATCAGACATCAGTGAACAGTGACAGGTGCAGATTTGGTCAAACAAGGTTGAAACTGCTTCAGCTACAGTTTCAACAGGGTTCTTCCTTGTAAATAAAACAATTCTAATTGTTGGAAAGGCTGGTTTAGCCTGCTGTTGTAAAACTCAGACATCTCATATTTAAGGAAGATATTTTTGCTGGGGTTTTTATACCTTAAAAGGTTTTCCCCAGGGTAAATAGCTGTGTTCTTGTGGTTACATGTTCTAATTTTTATCTACAGTTAGCTATCTCTGCATTTTTGAAATTTACAGTCTGCTACTGCTATCAGTTTTGAATTTTTAACATCAATAAAATCCTACCTTTTGGACCAGTCATGTATGTTCTTTACTTCTTTTGAGGCTTCCATCAACCTTCATATCTTAGTATACTTGGATAGATTCATCCTCAAACCAACAGATTAACATAGAAAGCTTCCTTTAAGATGACTTTGCTCCCCTAAAACCGCGATAGAACTCTATGTTTGTTTGAGGTGTCATCTCCACCATCTGTCTACCCACAAAGTAAAAAACTTCAAGATGATGGCTGGCACTGTAGACAATGATACAGCTACGTCAAGTAGCTGATGGTGCACAATCACAATCATCAATAACATCAGAGGATAGTGCATGGGCTTTGGTTACTATGTCTATCCATTTGTTTTCCCAATTGTCTACTGTTGTGTAATAGTTTTGTAAAGTGGTATAATTATCACTGCTAATCATTTAACCTTTTACTAAATAATTAATTTTGACTTCCCCAGAATAAATCTGTTCTTGTGTTTAGATCTATTAATGATGACGAATATAACCACCCAAGAACTCATTATATCAACAAAAGATTATTGTATTATATATTTTAAAAGATATATGCGGTGTAAATGCAGTATGAAATCTGGGCGAAATACTTGTTTATATCATTTAAACTTCAGCGTCTGTTTTCTCCATAAAGAGTGCTGTATATGATAAGCCACTTTATGGACCTTAATCTCGATACCTGCCAGGCATAGAACATATACTCCATCATTCTCAAGGTTATGAAAACTATGACCTGATAATCTACCAACTCAGAGCCACCCAAAATATGCCTTAGGACCCCTGAAGGCATCCCAGAGTTCTGTATATACAAAGAAAACAAAAGGTTCAGATCCACAATTTTTTTGTACACCTCCATGCCCACACCAAATATTTGAAGTTAAAAGAGACTCCCAAAATATAATGGAAATTGCAAAATAATGCAATATATCATGTTACAAATGTGAAGTCGAAATAACTTAATAAGCTAGAAACTGCAAAGACTGACAACCTGCACAGGCTATTCAAGCTTTGCACATAAATGGTGGCACATCAATATCTGTCAGGCATTTTTGTGAAACGTTAAACCAGAAAAACAGGGCCGTCCGAGCATACATAACTCTGACCTGCTGCAGAGTGAGGCTCCCATTGGTTAAAACTGCTTTAGCACCACCTTCAATTCGAGTATGTATAACAGACATGGAACTTCCCCCCTGCATGATAGAGGACAAGGTACTAGGAGGGGCTAAAGCATCAGCAGTGCTCACAATTGGACAACACAAGTGCTCCAAGGGATGTTCTTCACACTGTAGTACACAATTTTCCACAGTAAGACGTCCATTCCTATGTAGCAAGCAGCTTCCAAGCTCTGCTTTTATAGTTAGATTGGCAACTTTTCCAGTGGATAGAAACTCCAGTGCACTGCAGAAACAACAGATAATGGCTTGATCAATATATCATAAGATTAAAAAATCAGAGCACATGGTCTAATAAATTTTCTAGTGAATAATTAGATATTTGCTGCAACAAATTAGAACCCAAAAACAAAACCATTATTTTCCTTTTCTGGCATTATCTAAAAGCAAGGTGGAAAGCATCATGTATCAGCGGCCTTCAATTTTAGAAATCAATATCAGTATGATAAGATAGGTAGCACAAAATTTGTGCTAAAAAGGTATGTTGACCAATAATACAAGTAACAGAATATACTACAAAGAGAAAGGCAGTCCATAAAAAGAATATTCATTGAATATTGTAAGCACTAGACAACAGATGCCTAGAATGGAACTAATAAGTTAAAAAGTTTCAAGGTACTGTTACCACCATACAGCTACACATCAATAATGAATTTATTTCAAGAGATCCAACACTCGGAATGACCAAAAATTTGGCATTCAAAAAATGAAAATCAAGAATCCAACAAGGAAAAAAATAGGCAGAAGTGAGATGGACTTCCCTCATCACTAGATAGGAGAAAAGGATGCAAATGACAAATTCTGAGTCTATAAATGACCTTTTTACTCGTGCACTGACTATAGCAAATCAAATAAAGTCTCGTGGGGATACTTTAAATCATCAGAAAATTGTAGAAAAGATTTTGTGAAGTCTACTTGTCAGACTTGACCCAATCATTGTAGCTATTGAAGAATCAAAAGATATGTCGCAGGTTTCTATTGATGAGCTTATGGGATCTTTACAAATTCATGAGCAAATGCTGAATAGATCAGTGGGTTCCCCTTGAAAAATGCCTTCAAGTGACAAATTCCAGCCAACAGCAGCAGAGGTTCAAGAGGAGGAAGAAGCAGTAACAAAGGTGCAAGAAGAAGAACTCAAAACCACAATGGAGGCAAATCAGGCAATTCTCGTGAAGAAAGAACAAATTCTACTCTCCTTGCACACAGAATTGTCAGAAGTGACAGCCATTCTCATAATCATGAATCCCATGGCCAAGGTCAAATGTATGACAAATCTCATAATTCCATTACTGTCAAAAACTTGGCAATATGCCACTGAATGTAAAAAGCAGTTTCACATGAATATGCAGAATGTAAATTTTTCAAGAGAAAATCAGTTTGAAAATAGTGATTCGATGTTTCTTACTTGCAACATGGTACAAGAAAGTTCAAAAGAAGTGTGGTTTTTAGATAGTGGTTGCAGTAATCACATAAGTGGAAACAAGGATATGTTTACAAACATAGATGAATCTGTGGAGTCGGAAGTAAAATTGGGAGATGATAACAATGTAGCTGTCATGGGTAAAGGGAGCATAAACATAAAAACAAGCAAGGAGAAAAGAAGCACATTCCAGATATGTATTATATTCATAATTTTAAACATGATACGATAAGCATTGGGAAGCTACTACAAAAGGGATTAAAAGTCTATTTGGAAAATAATGCAAGTGTTAATTCTTGAGAAATTAAGGCTGATTGCAAAAATCCCAAATGAAATAATATATATATATATATAAAATGTTTCATTTAAAATTGCAAAATGAGTTGTCAGTTGCTTTTAAAGCAGTCGTAAAATACAGCCAGTGTTATGGCATTTGAAGTTTTGGCTATTTAAGTTTTTCACTTCTCTGAATTTGTTGCATAGAAAGAACATGGCGAAAGGCTTGTTGTTGATTGAGCAGCCAAACAAAGTTTGTGAAGATTGTATTCTTGGTAAGCAGCATAGAGGATCATTTCCTGTTGGCAAGGCATATAGAACAAGAGCTCCACTTGAAATGGTTCATTCAGATCTATGTGGGTATATGCAGACACCTTCTATTGACAATAGTTTGTATTTCATGACATTCATAGATGATTATTTCAGGAAAACTTGGGTATATTTTTGTTTTTGAAATTTTCTAGCATTTTAAATCCTGGTTGAGAAGCAAAGTGGGCACTACATAAAAGTACTAGGAACAAATAGAGGTGGACGTAAAAATTTCTAAAACACTTAGTTTTCTCTTGTAGAAGTTTCGTCAAACACTTACTCACATCTAGATTTCGTACTCCAATAATATTCACCATTAATGCAAATATATACACATGCATTCAAATGTAACTATGAGCAGAAATACAACTAAGCAATCTGCAGCGGAAATAATGAACAACATTTAACATACACATTTGACACCTTGATTTTTGGGCCAAGCCCCTGGAAAAGCCCCAAAGGGAATACCGGTTCCAAATGAGAAATTTATTAATGAACTCACAGGAGAAATTCTGAGTTTACAACAGCAAATAAATCAGCATTACTGTACTTTTCTACCTCCATAAACTCTACAAGCTCAAGTTGGAACCACACTGTTTCAACTCCTCGTACTGCTGCCTGAGGACTCCCTATATTTGTCTCCACAAAGTGTCCAGGCCCTAACTCAGTGATACTCTGAAAGACACCATACAATCCGGTCATGTGCCTAGTTGACCCACTGTCAACTATCCATGAATCATAAAAACTCGAACTGCCCACACTGGAATCGAAGGATGCCAAGGAAAACTCCTGCTCAAACTGAACAGTATATTCCTCCACTGCAGATGTCGTTGTATCCCTCTTCTTCTCTTTCTTCTCTGGACAGTTTTCAGACCTTGCTCAAGTCCTTTATCTGACCTTGCTCGAGTCCTTTTTCTTGTTCTTGGTCTTGGTGGTGAGTGCAATGTTCTCCTTTGTATCAACACTAATATGACCATCCCGAGATCCCTCCCGGATCTCCTCCTGGGTAAATTCATCCCACAACCTACTCCAACTAGGCAACTTCTCCCTTCCCACAATGCACTTTGTTGTCCGCCAATATGCACACCAGCAGCGGAAATCTTTCGAAAGCTGTCTCTTCACTACAAGTGAGAGAGGTGTGGCCTTGGAGGCAAGCAATGAGCCAGGTACTGTCACCTGAATCCCAGCTCCTCCGTTTAGGCAAACTCCTAAAGAAGCCAAGAGGGGTAGTCCCTAAAAGAGAGTTTCACTAAGGCTCTTGTATTTATAGTGTATTTAGGTGTTGTGATGCGGATGGGTGTTGTTTAGGAGTTTTTGTAAAATGATAGACAAAATAATACTCGAATATAAGACAAGATAACGCAATCCACGTTGCAAATACAAGATGAAAGATACACTTGGGCAATAAGTAAATCACTTTTCGGGCAAACTTACTCTGCCAGATTGTAACTGTGTTCTAGCTATTGCTATTTTGGAATAAAAGGAGACTTTGGAGGTCTACATGGTGTGCCATTGTTGTTATGAGGAATGATCTACAAACCTTGAGGTGATATTGTGCTTTTGCATTTGTTTACAATTTATGATTCTTAATCTTGCTTAGCTTAGAATTCTTTGTTAAGAACATAGGATGGGTATTTGATGGTCCAACTTACCCATTGATATTAGGCTTGATGCAATATAGGAGTACAAACTGTAGTCGGTTCTTACTTATGTACTTCTTATTTCATTTAGTTTGATATACTAAGCATGATTTAAGTCTTGTCTTGTAAGTGGTGCATATGTGCAGATCTTAAAGGATAGAGTGGAGGTTTGAACTCGGGTGTCTCTTCCTCCCATCAAAGATTTTCTCTAACAAATTTTGCATTTCAGGGTCTCCTAAAAGTCTATCTTCAAATCTCAGTTGGGCATGAGAAATTGGTTCAAAGTTTCATCTTCAAAATTATTTTAAAACTTGTTTTGGTTACTAGAGTTAGGCCTTTGATCTTCATCCCATTGGCTTTCTCCCATCCGCCTTTATCCTCCATCTCCTAGCCTTCCATTCGCTGCCCATTTCACTCAGTCATCTAGCTTTCCATTCGCTGCCCATTACACTCAGTCATCCAACCTTCCATTTTCATGCCATTGCTAGTTAATTTTTTAATGTGTTTCAAGTTTTAAGTAGTAAGTTGCATTGTTAAAAGTGATTATCATAGAGACTTATCTCCTAGTTATCATCTAGTTGCAAGTTTCATAACACAAACACCCTTTGGCCTTCATTTTCATAAACTTTGAGTGGGCTGCCATCTCTATAGGTTGGACTGTCCCCAACCCTTATTGGCTGCCCTCTTAAACTTTTAAAGACTGTCATAAGTGCGTGGCTGTTATAACTCTCATGCGACTGTCCCAAAACCTTTGTTGACTGCCCTTTTCGCATTGTGAGGACTGCTTAAAAGACATTTTGGAACCATCTGAACGCTTGTGGGCTGCCAAACTAGGACATTTTTTGTTGACTGTCCCATCAACCTGTTGGCTGCCATCTACATTCCTTTTTGGACTGTTAGAACATCATATAACTATTTTAAACTTCATACATGTGGCTGCCATCTTTAAACCTTGTTTGACTGTCCTATAAAGTTCACACGTGTGGCTGCCACTTCATTTTGGTTGATCCAACATTTGCAAGTGGTTTAAATTTCAAAATAGTTGCATCTCAAAGGAAGTTTTTGGTTTATCATTGCTTGCATATAGTTTTTTGGATCTAGGACTTAGTTAGTTTCAATTTTGTTTTGATTTATCTAACGTCTAATGGGTATTGGAGTTGTGTGTTGGTGATAGGGTTTTCCAAAATAGAAGTTAACACTTCTAAAACCAAGAAGATATCAATACAAGAGGACAAAAACAAAGCAAGATTAATATTATCCTTTTGTAATAGATCCTAGTTTATTTCAAGTGTTTTACAAGTTATTCATTTCGAAGAAGTCCCTACAAGGGTTTTCATTCCCGAGGGCAATTGTATCTCCATAATAAAATTTGCAAGTGGGGTTTTTAAGCCCCCACATTTACTTCCCCATTTGGGGAAGCCTTGTGGTCTCGTCTCATTAAGTGGTTTGACTTTTAGCGTTAGATCCGTTATATGCTATTTTTTATTTCAATAAGTTATCTTCCATATTCACTTACCCCCATGCTTTCCCGAGTAGGGTCTTGAACCTGAAAGAGATTCTTGGGTAGTTAGTTTTATTTCTCATTTATTCTTATTTTGTTTCTCTTCCAATCCTTGACCAGAGAATAGCTAACTTTGGGATCGTATCCCAAAGGCCACATAGTTTTGTGGTAGCTTCTCGCTCCCCCATCAACTTCTTGTGGACATCCAGCTAGCTGGAAGGTTTCCAGGATTGGTGGCTTCTAGTGGTTGATCTTGTTCGGAGATCAATCCCACCTAGTAGATTAAAGTTTGTGCGGTAGAACACTAGATTTATTTATCTCGCAAGCATTATTGTTAGTGGAAGTTTATATCTTGTGATCAATAATATTGTTTAAATCTGTTTCAAGTTAAGATATACTGCTACTACTTTACTTTTGCTTCCTTAAAATAAACCAAAGTCTCTTGAACTTGGCCAAATCCAAGTCAAGAGCACCCTCTATCGGAGGGCATTTTAGTCTTGCATCATCCCTGCATTAGGCATTGTCAATCTAGCAAGTCTCTTGAACTGTGGTCATAAGACCGAGTCAAGAGCGCTCTCTGTCGGAGAGTTGAACAAGGCCTTCTAATAAATAAAATTTTTCCACTCACACACCCCTAATTAATTTATCTTGGTTTTTCCTACACCCGTATGCTCTGCCAACCGGAAACGGTTGGGCTAGTACTCAGAAAGGTGGAAGACTTGATAATTACGATCGATAAACTTAATTAAAATTTTTACCCAAAACCTCAACCAAGGCAAAATACTGTTCTTCCCACGAGAGGTGACGCCGGGAAATCACTGTCAGACTCAGGGGCGGTTTAAACATTGGACACCAATCCTTATCGAATCTGGGTGCTTCCGACAGGTCACTTAGGGTTGCCAGTATCTTTCTTGGGTAGGGTTCTACCATCTTTTGATACCTTTTGGTCTTAGCCCTAATAATCAAGACAACTAAAACTTTGAATTTACCAAGATAAGCTGCACAACGTTCTCACAAACTTTCAATTCAAGCACTTGTGTCAAGTTTTCACAATTCATATTTAATTTTTGACTCCATAAGGCACTGGTCCTTTATCTTATATTTTGTTTGCCTAAATATCAACATTGGAGTATCTGCTTATATTTCGTGAAAAGTGATTTACTTATTGCCCAAGTGTATCTTTCATCTTGTATTTGCAACGTGGATTGCGTTATCTTGTCTTATATTCGAGTATTATTTTGTCTATCATTTTACAAAAACTCCTAAACAACACCCATCCGCATCACAACACCTAAATACACTATAAATACAAGAGCCTTAGTGAAACTCTCTTTTAGGGACTACCCCCTTGGCTTCGTTAGGAGTTTGCCTAAACGGAGGAGCTGGGATTCAGGTGACAGTACCTGGCTCATTGCTTGCCCCCAAGGCCACACCTCTCTCACTTGTAGTGAAGAGACAGCTTTCGAAAGATTTCCGCTGCTGGTGTGCATATTGGCGGACAACACACTTGACAAAGACATCCCAGCTTTTAGTGAAGCCCTTTAGGGCTATCCTCACCAACTCTGAGTCTGGGACTATCTCTCCTACAGCAGCCAACTCGTCTTTTACCTGAGCAACATGAGTTAGATAGGAAGTCGCATTTTCATCTTTTGTCATTTTAACATTATGCAACTTGTCTCTAAGTGGCATCTTGCGGTTTTCATTCTTGGCTTCAAATAGTTGGTTTAAGGTGTCCCACATTTCCTTGGCTGTCTTCTTCTAAACCAAATGTGGGATCAAATGATCTTTAACCCCGTCTACGATTGTTAAGTTTTTACTTTGTTTATCATAATAACATTAAACAATAGGATCACTGAAAGAAATACAAGCACAGCAACCTAAGTCACCTGACACAGGGACACGGGACACGCAGGACACGAAAATACGAGAGTCCGACACGGACACGGTGACCCCCGGAATCAGGACACGTAGGACACGTTTTATATACATATATATATTTTTTTTAAATATAGACATATAGATCCAAAAATCTTTAGAAACTAGAACATTTACAATTTACAAATATGAAATATTCAATAGAAATTAGAATAAAAACACATTAATGATTAGTAGATTACACATTGTCATTCACAAATCACGAATCACAACACATTTCACATTTGTCATTCACAAATCACAATGAATTATGAGACACATAGATGCATGTCGGAACCATATTTCTCATTAAGTCATCAAAATCAAAATGTATACATATATGTTGGAATGCCACTGGGCACTGGCAAATGCCAAATAGACTAATAGTAAATACAAAAACGGGTGGATCAAGATGGGAGAATCCCATATGCCAGTAGTCCTCCTCCATGCCTGAATCAACATACTCATCACTGCCATTGCCACTGCCCTGATCCTCATCCTCCTCCCCCTCCTCCTCCTCTCTGCCCATCTGACGACCTGCATCTACTGCTGTGGAGGATGAGCCCTCTATACGATCACTATCATCAAAAGTGACCGGCTCTAGCACTGGATCATTAAGATCCATGTTGGCTAATGCCAACTCAGTACTGCTGTCCAAACCCATATCATCAGGAAAGACATCCCACATCTTTGTCTTTCCCTTCACCCACTCCTCCCTCTTCCTGTAAATAAGACGAAGGTTGGAGTGCACATACACCATTGACTCTGCCCTGGACTGCTCAAGCCTGCTTTTCTTCACACTGTACAAGTTCCCATATGTGCTCCAATTCCTCTCACAAGAAGAGGATGATGTAACTTGAGAGATGACCCTGAAGGCTAACTTCTGTAGAATAGGGGATGTTGCCCCATGAGTTTCCCACCAAGCATAGGGTTTCTTACCCTCCCTGTCTCTAAGCACATCATAGCCTCCAAATCTCCCAGTGCCAGTGGAAAAATCTATAAAGCCATCCTCCTCCTCCTCAAGCATGTCTCTATCCTGAAATAGCCGTCTAAGTGCTATCTTCCTCCCATTTGCAATCTCTGCATCCATGTGAGGAGGGACTCTGTGTGAGGCCCCCGATCCACCAATGAGCCACTCCTGAGTGTAGAACTTGGGGTTCAAGGAGTGGGCCAAGCAATGCAAAGGTGTGCAATTCTTATCCCACCTGGAGATAAGAATATCCCGAATAATGGTCCATAAGTTCTCTGCCGATGTCCCATACTCGAGACACTCATTCTCCATGACAATGGACCTCATGGACTCAATCATGGAATCCCACCCCTCATAAACCTCTGCTAGGATGGGCTGGTCCGTGTCTGCAAACCGCAACAAAGAAATGATTGGCTCCATGATCTTAATGGGAAGATCCACCGTGTCCCACCAACCATCATTTAACACCATGTCCTTCACCTTTTGTGAAGCAGCCTGATCCGTCTTTCTCCAAAAAGCCCAAAACTCTAAAATCACCATGGACCCAAGAGCGGTTTTGACCTCCCTCAACCTCTTGAGCATGATGAATGAGGAAGCAAACCGAGTATCTGCAATCTTCAGCAATGAAAGTTGTGTGTACTGTTTGTAGATGGTGAGGGCATTTGTGTGGTTTTGTACAATGTTACGGATATGGCATGCATCCTCAATAAGGTTGTCAATCCATGCCACATCCGAAGCAATGGCTTTCAATGCTAAATTCAAGGAATGGACAATGCAAGGTGTCCAAAAAACCTGTAAGAGCAATAAAAGCATGTATCAATGACTCTACAACACTAACATTGCAATGACCAAATTCAAACAATGAGCAAATTAGAAATGAAAGGTGTCCAAAATGAACATACCTGTGGATATTTAGCTTCCACAATCATGCCAACAGCCTTGCAAACAGATGCATTGTCCGTGATGATTTGTACACACGACTCAACACCTACTTCTTCAATGGTTTTGATGAATAAATCACCCATAAATTGTGCATCCTTGTATTGCCCAAGAGCATCCACCGCTTTCAAGAACAACGGTCCATTTTGGGAAGATACCATGAAATTGATGAGTGGATGGTGTGCGGGATCCGTCCATCCATCAGAAACAATACTCACACCGGATGAGGGCCATGTTGATCTAATTGGCTCAAGAATTTTATCTACCTCCTTCTTTGCTTTAACCAACAATGTGGTTCTAAGCTTCTCTGAACCAGGAGGCACATAACCATTTGGAGCTCGTTCCAAGATAGTTTTAACCATCTCAAAATACAATGGTGACCGTGCAACATTGAATGAGATGAAGTTGAGGTAGAAGAAAAATGCAATGGTAAGGTCTACCTCTTCTCGCGCCTCTTGTTGGAAAATCCTATCCATTGGACCACCTGTAGATTGCCTCTTTCTTGTTTGATAAGTATCCCCACGCCCACGCCCATGAATGCTAGGTGGAAATGGAGGCTTGGTGCTAGAGGACTTCCTCAAAAATGGAAGAGGATCATCCTCTTTTTTCTTGCTTGTCGCTGCCACCTTCCCTAAGCCAACATGATCCTCTCTTTCCATATCCCTCCTTTGGTTAACAGTCACCGCTTTGCATGAAGAAATCCCACAAGAAGGAAGGGCCAACAAATGGCCCTTAACCCGGAAATATGTGCTCTTGAACTCATGCTTGCAAAAATTGCATCTCCAAGACACATTGCCTCCCCCACCAAGCTTTGCCCCGGGTCCATCTTTCCTTGTCACGTACTTCCACAAAGGGCATTTTTTTCTTGGGCTTGTTGTCTTGCTAAAACAGGGTTAAATGGAGCCATAGAATGAGCTCCACTAGCAGCCGATGGAGCACTTGACGGAGGAGGAGAACCGCTTGTGCTTGGTGGAATAGGAGGAGAGGCACTAGATGGTGCATTTCTCCCTCTCCTTTGCCCCCTACCTCCTGCCCTAGCTGATTGAGACATTCATTTTCTTGTGTGATGGTTGAGCTTGCAATCCTCTCCATAAATCCACCGGAATGCACTTGGAATCGCTTGGAAACAATGGATAGCCTTCAAATCTCCTTCACCTACACATACAACTAACTCTCGGCCAACTCCTTCCTTGCAAATGACAAAAAGAAACTCAAATTTTGCTTTTAAAACAAAACCGGCCGCACTTTTTCGGACTTTAGCGCACTTTACGTGTCCTGTTTTCGGGATTCGTGTCTGACAGTCGAGGACTCGATTTCATTTCGTGTCCGATTCGCTTTTACATCATGTCCCGATTTCGGATTCGCCTGAAGATCGAATCGGACACAAATTGAGATCGAATCGTGTACGATTCAATCCCCACGGGACACAAGGGGGGGTTAGAGCGAATCCGGTTTCTTAGGCAACACAAAGAACACAAAATTTCTCTCGGGGAAACCACAAGGGAGAAAACCCCGACAAAACTTCCTCAATATAGAATTCACCAATACAAGATAAAAGCCCCAAGAAAAAACAGCTTCTCTCCTTCACCAACAAACTTCTCTCTCTCTCTATGCGAGCTTGAGTGAGTGAGATGAGTGATACAAATGAGCAACTCAACCTCCTATTTATACTAAACAAGTGACTTGACCTTTTTACTAATTAGGTCGACTTGACTCACCTAACTGGGCCGACCTGTACACTTTACAATAAAATATTATTTTCCAGATATTTCCAGGCCGACCTAACAATTAGGGTTTACATTGACTCTTTCAATGACTCTTACATTATCAATTACATCAATGACATCTCCCGATGGAGAAATACAATAATACAATAGACAAGTACATTTAGAATATCGTCCGCAGATACATTTCTTTAACACTCCCTCTTAACTAGGAAGGTATTTTGCGGGTAACATCATCAACATCAACAGCTGTCCAACTGAATAGTGAAACTCTATATGTCGTAGGAAGTTTTTGGAACATCATCATATGTCTGGGGCATCATCAACACCATCTGTTGGAATATATCCATCGGCACCATCATCATCATCATCATCATTGTTAGCAAGAATTTGTTGGAACATCAACATCATCTGCTGGAATATCACCATCAGCATCATCATCATCATCAACAAGAATTTGCTAGAACATCAACATCATCTGTTGGAATATCACCATCATCATCATCATCGTTAGCAAGAATTTGCTGGAACAACATCATCATCAGTATATGAATATTGGAACAACATCATCAATCATCAGTAAGTGAATATTGGAACAACAACATCAATCATCAGTAAGTAAATACTGGAACAACATCAATCATTAGTAAGCAAATACTAGAACAACAACATCAATCATCAGCATGTGAATGCTAGAACAACAACATCATCATCTGTAGCACGGAGCTGGAACATCGTCATCATCATCTGCAGCTCCGAGTTGGAACATCATCATCATCTTCAGTACATAGCTAAAGTATCATCATCATCATCACATCAGTATAAAAACTAATACATCAACAACAACGACAGCACAAGGCTGGCTCATCAGCATAAAGCTAGAATAACATCATCGTCGTCAACAGCTCAAGGCTGGAGCAACATCATCTATGGCTACAGAATGAGGCAGGTGCATCAACAACCAACATGATCCTTCCTTTCGGAATTACGGGATCGAGTTCAACACGGGTGATCCTTCCTTTCGGAATTACGGGATCATGGACAATCCTTCCTTTCGGAATTACGGGATTCAGTCCAACAACACTGGTGATCCTTCCTTTAGGAATTACGGGATCATGGACAATCCTTCCTTTCGGAATTACGGGATTTAGTCCAACAACACTGGTGATCCTTCCTTTCGGAATTACGGGATCATGGACAATCCTTCGTTTCGGAATTACGAGATTCAGTCCAACAACATCGTTAATCCTTCCTTTCGGAATTACAGGATCGTGGACAATCCTTCCTTTCGGAATTACGGGATTCAATCCAACAACACTAGTGATCCTTCCTTTTGAAATTACGGGATCATGGACAATCCTTCCTTTCAGAATTACGGGATTCAGTCCAACAACACTGGTGATCCTTCCTTTCGGAATTACGGGATCATGGACAATCCTTCCTTTTGGAATTACGGGATTCAGTCCAACAACACTGGTGATCATGATACCATAGTATCATCGGAACTACTCCCCCTTTTGAGGGAAGTCCTTACGGACTACACCAAGCTTGTCACGGAAGTGCTCAAACTTCACACAAGACAAAGGCTTAGTCAACACGTCTGCAACCTACTCATCTGTGTTCACATATTGGAGCTTTACAGCTCCCTTTTGCACCATATCACGAATGTAGAAGTACCCGGATTTCTATGTGCTTCGACTTATCATGGAACACGGGTTCTCTGTCATCTTCATGCAGCTTTGGTTATCACATAGAATCACTATGGTATCCAACTCTAGATCGAATAGACCTGATAACAACTTTCGAAGCCATATGGCTTCACAACTGGCGGAACAAGCTGCAATATATTCCGCTTCTGCAGTGCTGAGAGCAACACTGGATTGCAACATGCTTAGCCATGAGATCATGGCTGACCCCAGACTGAAACATCCACCTGAAGTGCTCTTTCTGTCTGAGACACTTCCTGCCCAATCTGAATTTGTATAACCGTACAGTCTGAAGTCATGATCTCTAATATAACTGAGACTGTAGTATACCGTACCTTTTTAGGTACCTCATCACATGCTTTGCAGCTACAAGGTGAACACGTCTGGGCTCAACCAAATACTGACTCAAGGTATTCACAGCAAAGCATATATCTGCCCTGGTATTCGTCAGATACATCAATGACCCAATAATATGTCTGTATAGTGTCACATCCACTAACTCTTACGAAGCATTAGTCAACAACTTCAAATTTGTATCCATGGGTGTGGCCATGGCTTTACTTTCCAACACATCAAACCTTTTCAAGATTTCTACTGCATACTGGGACAAACAACCTTTGCCACAAATAGAGACTAAGTGAAAGTGTATCTCCATATGTACTGTAGTCACTCCCTCTGAAGCGAAGCTTTCCTGCTCCTTCTATAACTGAGCACTATCCTCCCTCTACATCTTGTACTCTTTGTATCAAGACATTCTGCACTGGAGTGACCGGTAGCCTTCTCTTCTAATGATCATCTGTGTATCCATCTATTTCATCTTTCTAGGTCACTAGATACCAAGATCTCGAACTCTGTTGCAAGTTCTCTCTTGCACCCATCTATGAGCTTCTCATCTTCAACCTTGTAGCAAAGGTTGATGTCTCATCACCCTACGTGATCCTTGATCTCATCATTCTATCCCATAGGTACCTTTTAAGCCCGTACAAAGCCTTCTTCGATCTGTGCACATGTGATTCTCTATAGAGAGTCCTGATTCCTGGAGGTTGCTCGATATCTCCTTTTACTTCAATTACACCATTTATCTAGTGTAATATTCACCACTGAGGAAGTGTGTCTGGCCACTAGAGCAACATCTTGTCATAATCGACTCCCTCTTTCTGAGAGAACCCTTGCTTTTTACTTCTATAGTATACTTGATTTTATAAGTCTTGTTGAATGTTATAGTTGAACCATCGTCACTTGTTCTACGGAACAAGTCTCATCATTCTTCGTTTGTAGGTGATCGTACACGATATTTCCTACAAGTCAAATTTAGTTGCATGGTTAGAAACATTTTAGAGTTTCCAAAACATATTAATAATGACAAATTCTTATGCATAAAAACATAGGTCACACTATCATGCAACTATCTTATCCAATGCTTCAACACAACATTCATCCGTATCCCGTATTCATACGGTAACTTTCTATATGCCTTCCATCTCTACCAGAACATTATTAAGAGCGTGCACTACTCCGAATATGTCAGCAAAGAGGTTTCATTCTAGATAAGTAGCAATGGAATGTTGTACAACACCGTAGGCCACTTACCCATCACATGCATATCAATGCAAACATCATGCATAATACACATCCTAAATCTAGGAACATAAATATGTACACAACTGGACAATACAGGAAATGACAATTCAAATACTTATCTTTGTTTGTTTAGTAGGATCTCCCTAGTCTCCTTGCAAGAGTCTCTAACAGTGTGCTCCACTCCATCATCTGATTCTAAGCAAGCTTGAAAAAATCGTCGTTTTTTGAAAAAGTCGCAAGGTGTTGCCCCTGCCGAAAAATTGGTTCACAAAAATCGCGATTTTTTAAAAAAGCGACGACTTCCGACTTTTTCAAAAAATCGGCGCTTCTTTCGAAAAACTCGCGAGTCGATGCAAAAAATCACCCAGGCCGTCACGTCCACAGTTTAAAGGGTCAAAAGTGATTTTTTTTTGGTCATTTGTTTCATTTGGCTGTTGGAGAAGGAATGTGAAGGGCAAGAGGGCACCATCAACTACATTGGAGGCATCCAAGACTCCAAACAACATCTAAGCTCACCATTGTGAATTTTTGTGGAGAAAGGGTTCAACTTCAAGAGTCAAAACTTTGCCAATCAACCAATTCGTCTCACGAGTATGTAGTGATTCATTTTCTTGTATTTTTTTTATGATTTTTTTGCATGTTTGCTTGCCTATATTCTTTCCTCTATTCTCTGTTTTTTTTTTTGCGATTTTTCCAATGATTTCCATGTCCATAAATATCAAAAAGAGTCAAAATGTAAGGGGGTTTTAGAATGGAATAGCATGTTTTCTTTCTTAGATCTTTGGCCACCCTCTTGTTATCATTTTTCATGGCCAAAAATATAAATTTAGAGGTCTGATTTTTTAAGCCAAATTGTTGCAATTTTTTCAAATGGGGTTTAATTTATTGTTTTTGTATTTTTGTGCCCTAGGTTTGCATTTTGAGGCTGCCATTCCATTTTCCAAGATGCCAAAGCCATTGGACCCGTTTTGGCAGTATGGTGAGCCCGAGGATGATGGAAACAGGCAAAATTTGAATTGCAAATTGTGTGGGCATCACATGTCAGGAGGGGTTAACAGGTTGACATACCATCTAGCTAAACTCCCTGGGCATGATGTTGGAGTTTGTACTGCAGTGACCCCAGACATCATGAGATCTGCCCATGACGCAATCCATGAAAAGAATAAAAAGAAGGATGAGATCGCCGCAAACAGAGCTGAGATTGCAGCTTTTGGCCTAGCAAGAAGTGTGGGGGCAACAGGATCTGCCACTTTCGGTCAGGGTAGTGCGAGGGGTTCCACAGCCACGGCGGGTGCCTCATACCATTTTGGTCCACGAACAGGAGGTGGATCACAACCTTCTATCAAGGCATTGATAAATAAAAAAGACAAGGTAGAAGTGGACAGGGTGATGGGGAGGTGTCTTTACTGGAGTCACATACCTATCAGCATCGTAAAAAACAACCCATTTTGGCAGCCGATGTGTGATGCCATTGCAGCATTTGGCTCGGGGTATAAAAGTGCCACCTTTGAAGAGTTGCGGGGTCCAATCCTTCAAGCAGAAAAGAAGGACATTGGTGCTAGGTTGGAGGAGCTCAAGCAGTCATGGGAGAGCACTGGATGCACAGTCATGTCAAATGGTTGGTCAGATGGTAAGGGTAGATCCCTTATCAACTTTTTGGTACATTGTCCTAAAGGTGCCATGTTTGTGAAATCAGTCGATGCATCGGCATATGTAAAAGATGCAGCGCTCTTATGTGAGTTGTTAAATAGGTTCCTACAAGATATTGGGGTGCACAATGTTGTGCAAGTTATTACGGATAATGCAGCTAATTATGTGGCTGCTGGCAGGATGCTTATGGAGAGGCACCCCACTTTGGTTTGGACTCCATGTGTTGCTCATTGTATTGATTTGATGCTGGAGGTTAAGGGGAAAATTCCCTTTATCAAGGTGGTGATTGATCAAGCTAAGAGCATCCCCAAGTTCATTTACAACCATACTTTTGTTCTCAGCCTCATGAGGAGGCACACCAAAAATAGGGAGTTGAAGCGTCCCACAATCACGCGCTTCGCCACCACCTTCATTACTCTTCAGTCCTTGCTTCAATGTCAGTTTGAGTTGAAGCAAATGTTTGTTTGTGATGAGTGGCGTGATTATGCTTACAGCAGGAGAGAGGATGGGAGAACCATTGCCAAGTTGGTGTACACTGACTCCTTCTGGGAAGGAGTGGGGGAAGTGTGCTCGGTGAGTGAACCTTTGGTAAGGGTTCTGAGACTTCTTGATGGTGATAAGCCCGCAATGGGCTATTTGTATGAGGCCATGGATAGGGCCAAAGAGACCATCCGGAATTATTATGTGGGCAAGGGTACCCCGGGACAAAATAGGCACATGTTGTTATGGGAGTTGATTGATAGTCGATGGACCGGGATGCTTCATAGACCCATTCATGCAGCAGCACTCTTCCTCAACCCTACATTTTCTTACAAATGCAAATTTGAGTTTGATGGTGAGGTGTTGGAGGGGCTCTTCACTTGTATTCAGAGGATGGTACCTGATTATGAGACTCGCAATGCAATCAATCGCGAGATAGAGGTGTATCAGGATGGTACTGGAGTATTTAGCTTTGCTGATGCTATTCATGACAGGAACAATTTCATGCCAGGTAAGTTATTAAAGTGTTTAACTTTTATTTGCAAGTTGAAATTTGAAATTTTGAATTATGATTTATTTATTTCCTTATTTGTTGTAGCTACTTGGTGGCGAACCTATGGTGTAAGGACACCAAATTTACGGAAATTTGCCATCAAGATTCTTAGCCAAACATGTAGCGCTTCAGGATGTGAGCAAAATTGAAGTGTGTTTGAAAAAGTACACGCAAAGAGACGCAGAAGGTTAGAGTCTTCGACTTTAAATTTTCAACAAATCAATTTCATTTAATATAATTTGTTAATCCATCATCCTCACATATTATAATTATATTTCATTAATTTTTTAAACTTGAACCTCTAGACTCATACAAAAAAATTATTTTCCTCTCACAGGTTGGAGTTCACACGTCTCAATGATTTGGTCTACGTCCATTACAATCTCCGCTTATGGATGAGACAAATAGATAAAGCACCAAATGTTGATGCCGTCGCCTTAGACAATATTGATATTTTGTCTCATTGGAGGGTGGAGATTGAGACTCCTATCATGGAGGAGGAACCTACATGGCTAGAGGGAGAGGAAGGGCAGGCGGAGGAGGCGGAGGAGGAGGAGGAGGAGGAGGAGGAGGAGGTCAGAGCCACCACGGAGGGTGATGTGCTAGCATCGCCACCACCTTCTACACCGATTGATACATCTAGTCCTCCATCCGTCACTCATCGTCCGATGTTAGATGCAGGGGCAGGGTCTTCTGCTGCTACTTCTAGTGCTAGGGGCAGGCCTGACAAACGGCCCATGACCTTTTCCCGTCAAAGGGGAAGAGGGCATTGATATTAGATAGATAGCTACTAGTTTTCCTGAGATACATTTATATATGTGATGTCATTTTGTACTGGTTATCTACTTTTGAGTTTTGAGTCCTTGATTGGACAACTATGGTGTTTCAAACTGTCAGACTTTCAGGATTCAGTATCGACTTTGATGTATCATTTTATATTTGACATGACTACATGATGATGATATATATCAGTGCTTTCTACATATTTATGTTCCAATGTGTTTATCTGATGTTATTGTTGCTTTATATAAAAAAAATTCTAAAAAAAATGAATGTATTTTGTATTTTTTAATGTTTGCCGACTTTTTTCGATTTTTCCCGATTTTTTCGCCAATGTTGCCGAGAAATTGTTTTCGGGACCCTTGCCGACTTTTTGCCGAGTCCGACTTTTTCAACATTGATTCTGAGGACCTGTTCCTTTCTTTCTTATGACTGACAATGTTGAACAAGTCTTTTACACTACAAATCACAAGGACTCATGGTCCTAGCTATTAGGGGTGAGTCTGCATGTCCCTTCAATTTGTAGAGACCTTCTTCAATTTCAATCATAATTGCATCCCTTCTTATCCAATGTTGAGATAGATAGGAGGTTCTTCTATCTTGTCTCCAATAGCTTCTAATTGTTCTTTGATCTAAGATAATCTGGTGAAATATGAATGCATAGTCTCGGACTTCTGAACCGTCACACCTTATTAGGGGTGAGTCTACATGTCCCTTCAATTTGTAGAGTCCTCCTTCAATTTCAATCACAACTGCATCCCTTCTTATCCAATGTTGAGATAGAAAGGAGGTTCTTATGTCTTGTCTCCAATAGCTTCTAATTGTTCTTTGATCTGAGATACTCTAGTGAAATATGAATGCATAGTCTCAGACTTCTGAACCTTCACACCCTTGAGTTGATTTCTCAAGGTCATTTTTTTGTTAATACTCTTTCCTTTGAACAGACTGGTCAAGGCATCAAACATTTCTTTTGGGGTCTTATTTGATGACACTTGAGGGATCAAGTGATCTTTGATAGAGTCAGCTTTGATTCTCTTAGCCTTGATCAAATTCTTCTTGTGTTTTGCTTTGGCCTAATCTCCCTCTGGTTCTTTAACTTCTTCTTTTATGAAGCCTTCTAGGTCATGTTCTTCAAGAATGAGCATGACCCTATATTTCCATGCCCTGAAATTCTCAACTCCCTCAAGCTTCTCATCAAGCTTGGTAGTGGTTGTCATTTTGATAATATGAGAACGTCAAATGGAAATAGAATGGAGATAGTACTTACTTGTCTAACTGCTTCTCCAAGAACTGCTTCTGGCTTGACCTAGGGTTTGATAGAGAAACCCTAATTTTTCAACTTTGATATCTTGAGAAACTGATTGGAGGAAAATATGCGCCTCCCCAAGGCGATTTAGGCAAAGTACTCATTTTCCCAAATCTGTGGACAGGACTACAAAATATTTGATGCCCTATTTTCTTCAATTTCTACTGCATATTTGTCTAGTCTTAATTTTGATGTATCTCCGAAATCTCTGCTCCTTAAGGTCTAAAACTTTGTCCTGTGATAGTCTGATCTGTCCTCTATCCAACCCCACAGGTTATAGCAGGATTGGATTCACCAAGTGGAACTTATGCTCAGTTTCCCAAGATGACCTGTTTATGGATTGTTTCAGTATAGCGAACTTGTACGGACTACCGCGTGTCACTGTTTCATATTCGGGTTCCGAAACTCGCACCAGAGAAACTACAATCCATGCACTTTCTAAAACATCTTACGGAATTCGATTTGGATCTTCGTAGCCTGAGATATAGCATTTCTCCATAGGTCACCTTTTTAAAACTGAATTCTGGAGGAGGCTAAAACCCTAATTTACATGGATCATATCTCCTAAAGTACAGCAAATCTGAGGTTGAAACTCGCACACAAGGTACATGAACATTTCATCTTCGGCTTGTCCAAGTTTCAGATCCTGAACCTTTGCCAAAAGTGATTTATAGCAAAAATGCCAAGATGACTAGTTTCCGAAAATGGAAACCCTAGGCAACAGCTGCACAATGTTCTCTTTCAGGCCGACTCTGAAACCATGTTAAGTTTTTACTTTGTTGTGCATAATAACATTAAACAATAGGATCACTGAAATAAATACAAGCATAGCAATACAAAGAACACAAAATTTCTCTCGGGGAAACCACGAGAGAGAAAACCCCGACAAAACTTCCTCAATATAGAATTCACCAATACAAGATAAAAGCCCCAAGACAAAACAATTTCTCTCCTTCACCAACGAACTTCTCTCTCTCTATGCGAGCTTGAGTGAGTGAGATGAGTGCTACAAATGAGGAACTCAACCTCCTATTTATACTAAACAAGCGACTTGACCTTTTTACTAATTAGGTCGGCTTGACTCACCTAACTGGGCCGACCTGTACACTTTACAATAAAATATTATTTTCTAGATATTTCCAGGCCGACCTAACAGTTAGGGTTTATATTGACTCTTTCAATGACTCTTACATTATCAATTACATGAATGACATCTCCCGAAGGAGAAATACAATAATACAATGGACACGTACATTTAGAATATCTTCCACAGTTACATTTCTTTAACAACTATCACCCTCTGAGCCCTAGCTTCGAGCATCTCATGCTCCTCCAGCTAATCCTTGTCAGTGGATTTGGTCACACTAGTGTTGGAAAATTTCCAAATCTTCCATTCTTTAAGCCCCGCAGTGATTCTCACCTTCCATGGCAGGTAGTTGGGCACCCCGTCCAACCTATCCTCATACCTGATGCTCATCATGGCAATTAACTCCTACTCAACCAACAAGAACTCCAACAATACTAAAGGACTGTCACAAACTTTCTTCCCTCCTCTGAAATCACTGTGTAACAACTCTACTAACTGCCCTGTTCAGATAGGCTCTTATACCATGAAGAAATAATGACAAAATCACAATATTCTCTTTCAGGTGTTTTGTCAAACACTTAGCGACTATAGGTTTTAAACTTTAAAATAATTTGCAGACTTTAAAGAGTTAAAACACTCATGACAAGATCTTCAAACACATAAATACTGGACATTAATCATGTACACAATGATTTACTTCAACCTTGACCAGAGAAAAACCCAAACTGGGAAAACCCTTGAGAGAGAATTTTTTATTAAATGAGAACAAGACTAAAAACTTCTTTACAACTGAAAAATTTAACCTTTCCACTAAATCAGAAATGCAAAAGACTTATCCCTGCCAATAGTTCTGGAAAATCATGCCATACAGATCAGAGACAAACTCAGCCACACGTGCCATCAACTTCAACCCACACCTGCCAAGAATAAGATGTTGTACAGTGTTGTTAATAACCTTGGAATCCGTTCCAACAGAAAGCAACTTGAACTGTATTGAAACAGTAGTAGAACATTTCTCTGTTTGTCTCGATAATGTGCCCACATGTGCCAGAAATGCTCCTTGGAATTCGTGCCTCCAAAACCCTGTTGTAAGGTCAATTTTTAGTCTTGAAAACAGGTTGTACGGACTGTTAGTAGCATATTACTGTCTTGAAACCTGTGCCATCTGACTTCCTTGCAACCTGCTCCTCATTAAACTTGAGACTCCTTTTCTAATCTCTTCCTCTCTCTCAATCTTGGTGTATATGTTCTCTTTGTCCCCCTTACATTCTTTTTATACTTTATCTTAAGACCCTAAGCCTAATTACCATAACTATCTAATCAAAGGATGAGATTGATTAGATCTTAGGGTTCTCATTAACTGCACAATATAAACTCACTTTTACTAATAAAGTGCACATTAAAAATATGGGCCCCACAACGTAAATCTCACTTTAATCATAAAGTACAAACTCACTTTTAAAACATAAAGTCACTTTATTTACATAACATCTCTTTATACATAAATAAAACACTACGGACTGCACTTTGTCCCCTCCATGACTAACACATCCAAAAACTCATGAGGAAGACCTCTGGAGTTATGATTTTCTAACACTCCCTCCTAACGAGGGAGGTCCTCCTGACACTGCCCGTATCTCCTCTGCCTGGGTCCATGTTCCCTGTTGCAGCTCCCTCCTGCTCTGGAATATGGCCCGGAGATAAGTGTCCGAAACCAAATCAAAACTCTGAACTCTGAGACTCTACCCAAGTCTCTTGCACCTGCTCATGTTCATTGTACTGGCTAAGCCTCCTACCAGTACTCTAAAGAGATCCACTCTCTTCATCTGAAAGCATCAACAGGCCATCTGCAGCATCTACTCCATCCTTTGAATCTGTCTCAGACAAACAACCACCTGATCCTGGATATACAACCTCGCCTCGCAGCACATAAAGCTTATCCCTCCTGTCTCCGAGAGAATAGTAGTGTCAACTGAATTTCCAACTCAAAATAGGAATACATGTCCAGACTTGACCACCATCCTCCAAGGATGAAACTACGTATTCTTTCGGGAGACAGGAGGGACAGGCTCTATGCGCTGCAAGGCGAGGTTGTATATCCAGGATAAGGTGGTTGGTTGTCTAAGACAGATTCTGTGGATGAAGCAGAAGCTGCAAGTGGCCAATTAATGTTTTCGGATGAAAAGAGTGGATCTCTTTAGAGTACTGGTTGTAGGCTCAGCCGTTACTATGATCATGAGAAGGTACAGGAGAATCGGGTAGAGTCTCAGAGTTCAGAGTTTCAATTTGGTTTCAGACACTTATCTCCAGGCCATAGTCCAGAGCAGGAGGGAGCTGCAGCAGGGAACAGGGAACAAAGTGCAGTTTTTGGGTGTGTTAGTCATGGGGGGAACAAAGTGCAGTCCCTGATGTTTTATTTATGTATAAAGAGATGTTATGTAAATAAAGTGACTTTATGTTTTAAAAGTGAGTTTGTACTTTCAGCTCTCATTAAATGCAGTACAGACTGTCATTAATGTAGATTCTTTCCTTGGATTGTGTGCCCACACTTGCATTGGAGAATGCGCCTTCCTAAATGCTGCCCTCTTCTCCCTCAGTTTTTCTCTCAAAATCTCTCATTGAACAATGTGTCTCGTTCTCTCTCTTAATGTCTTTTTTATAAACTCATTAATGAATAACTACCCTAACCATAAATCTCAATGGCCAACATTAAATCGTGTCTCTCACGATCTAACGAATGTGATTTAATCTCAAGTTGAGATCACTTAAATCACTTGAGTCTCCAAACTTTATAAAAGTCACTTTTATTCATTAAATAATAAAAGTACCCCAATTAACTTTATTAAATCACTCTATAAAGTCAAGTCCCTAGAGAGAGAACTTGCTCGGTCACTTCTGCATGCTAGGCACCAACATAGCAGAACTTAGAAGTTACCCCAAGCTACCAAAATCTAACAGTGGAGAATTTGTGTTCAATGATTTACTGAGTTTTTGCAATAAAATGATCAAGAAACAATTCACTACTAGGTATACACCAAAACAGAATGATATTGCAGAAAGGACAGAAAAATCATAGAGATGACAAGAAGCATGATGAAAGCTAAACATTTACCAAATGAGTATGGGAGCAAAGCTATAGCTTGTGCAGTATACATTTTGAACCATTCCCCCACAAAGAGTGAAAGATAAACTACCACAAAAAGCATGCAATAATAAAAAACAGAGTGTTTCTCAT
Organism: Larix kaempferi; assembly: GCA_027924585.1. Classification (NCBI taxonomy): domain Eukaryota; kingdom Viridiplantae; phylum Streptophyta; class Pinopsida; order Pinales; family Pinaceae; genus Larix; species Larix kaempferi. The sequence goes on along the minus strand of BSBM01000632.1, from coordinate 17,430,942 downwards.
TTGAAAGTATTTGGATGCATCGCATATGCACATGTTCCTATTAAAGTAAATGTTAGATTATAATAATGGTCAATTAGACATCAGACATAGACATTAATAAAGTCATGTTGACTTTAGGTTATATTATGCTTTTATGTTTTATTTCACTTTAGTATGTTTCTCGGTCTATCCCACATTAATAAAGTTGATTGACTCTACTAGTATGTAACCTTTTATAAGAAGGCTTTCATTTCGCATCTATGCAAATAATATGGAGAACTCTCTCAAGTTATCTTGGTTTTCTTTGTGTTCGATTTTCATTTCTCGTAATATGGTATCAGAGATCGGTTAGAGCCACAAAGTCTATGAAACCTAAAAGAAATTATCAGGTTCATTCAGGTTCATCAAGCCTCATGGCTATTGACTGAGTTCACATTTGTTTGTTCACTTCCATGGACTAACTTTTGTAGCTTTGAATCTTCTAGGGTTTGTGCAGCAATTTCTTTTCCCTATCCCTTATAAACATCATGTCACAACTCAGCCCATAATCTATTTATGTTGTTTCCATGTCCATCATAACATTTTTTATGTTTATTGATGTTGATTTCTTACTATTTTATTTTTCAATTTAAAGTTAATCTAATTATATATATATATACAAACCTAATCCAAACCTCAATGGAAAATTCGAATTTAAACCAAACCTAATCATTATCGAGCCCAAACTTGAACATGAACCATGTAACTTAGGCAGCAATGAGGCAAAGTGTACAGAATAGGCCTTTGCAACCAATGTCAAGGGCAAAGGCAAGTGGACTATAATCTATTTTTGTTGTTTCCGTGTCTATCATAACATTTTTTATGTTTATTGATGTTGACTTCTTACTATTTTATTTTATATTTCATTTTAAAGTTAATATAATTTTACACACACACACACATAATGAAAAATGTATATAGATGAACCTAATGGCGAACCTAATCTGAACCTCGTTGGAAAATTCGAATTTGAACCAAACCTAATCGTTGCCAAGCCTGAACTCGAACGTGACCCATGTAACTTAGGCAAAAATGAGGCAAAGTGTACAAAATAGGCCTTTGCAACCAATGTCAAGGGCAAAGGCAAGTGGGTAAAGAAAAAGGGTAAGGCAGCGGTGAGGATGCAACCAACAATCTGAAGAACATCACATGCAACTGCTATGGCAAGGAGGGCCATATGAAGAAGCAATTACAGAAAGAGGTTTGATGATCATAAACTCAACCAAGGAAAGCATCAACAAAAAGCTCATGTCCAAGAGCATACGGAGGCATCATTTGTTTTCTCTGCATCCATGACCAAGAGACAAGCAAATCAACCCAAGTCATTTGCTTGGTACATAGATTTAGGTGCATCACACCACTTCACCAATAGGGAGGATTTGTTCACGAAATACATTCCTTATTCCTCACGGATTTAGTGATATTCGGTGGTGGGGAAGAGTTCACAATAGTAGGCAAAGGGAATGTGTAGATTTCCTTTGAAGTGAACACACTGATTTTCCTCAATGTGCACAATGTGCCAGCCATAGAGCTTAATCTGCTCATTTAGTCAGATTATGAGGCTCTGCCCCCACCTAGATGTCAACTTTAGCAATCACTAATACTACATAGTTGACAAAGAGACCAAGAAAACTATTGCTATTGGTGTGGCAAATCATGGACTTTTCAAACTAGTTGACATTGGACAGGTCAAGGAGCATACATTAGCAAACAAAAGTGCATCGAACATCAGTACACTTTGGCATCAACAATATGGACTCCTAAACTTGACCTCCTCCTCTTAGTTGACTCAAGAGAATTTGGTAGATGGACTTCTTGACATCCAACAGCAAATACAAGGTGGTTGCAGAGCTTTCCATGCAAGGAAGCAACACATAGCTCCTTTTAATGAAGGACGTGCTTGGAGAGAAAACAGAGTCCTTCAATTGGTTCATACAGAGATGTTTGCGGCCCAATGAATACGACATCCATTGCATATGCCAAGTATTTCCTCTGTTTTGTTGATGACTACAATAGGAAAATGTGGGGGTATTTTCTAAAATTGAAATCTAAATTGTTTAATGAATTTCAAAAGCTTAAAGCATTAGTAGAAAAAGAGTCATGTGTATATTCACCAAGATTTAAGATATATATATATATATATATATAAAAGGAAAATTATATCGAAGTATTTTCAGTAACTACAAGTTGGCGACATTCAAAATAAGAGGCAAATAATGATCGATACCACTAAGAGGGATATAATTACAAGATAATTGATTTCTTTTAAAAGATATCTCATACTGAATTTTCGATGCAGATGGAGTCAAGGATGATGAGGACATCATCAATTCAAGGAGGGGAGAATGTCACAGACCAATTTTCCCATGCGATAATTTATAAATAAAATAAAAGAAAATAGTGAAAAGAAAAGAAAATGATATATGTAAAAGTAAAGGTTAAAAGTGAAATTATCTTTGTAATTTTGCAAATAGTAAAAGGGTAATGGGAAAGGTCATTACTTTTCATTATACAACTTTTCATTTGCTATTTATTTAGAAGGAAGGCTAATGTCTAGGGCATGGAGGAAAGATATCGGGAGAAGCTGGTGACAAGAGGAAAAATCTCTGGCCAAGGCTATCTGGGTGAAGACCATAGACAAGCCGTGAACTAGATAAGTTCAATAACATGTACTATTGTTTTAAAATAAATAAACAAAGGAAATCTTTTCAAAAAAAGTGTTGTGTTATGAATGATTGAATGGCAATTTAATTTCTAATGTTATATTTGCATATTGAAATGAATACCACAATGATCGAAATTCATTTTAATATGCAGTTATAACACTAGAAATTAAATTGCCATTTGATCATTCAAAATATAACACTTCTTTGAAAAGATTTCCTTTATTTATTTCTTTTAAAACAATAGTACAAGTTATCTAGGGCCGTGGAAAGATTGCCTTCATTATACAACTTTTCATTTGCTATTTATTTAGAAGGGAGGCTAATGTCTAGGGCATGGAGGAAAGATATCGGGAGAAGCTGGTGACAAGAGGAAAATCTCTGGCCAAGGCTATCTGGGTGAAGACCATAGACAAGTCGTGAACTAGATAAGTTCAATAACATGTACTATTGTTTTAAAATAAATAAACAAAGGAAATCTTTTCAAAAAGAGTGTTCTGTTATGAATGATTGAATGGCAATTTAATTTCTAATGTTATATTTGCATATTGAAATGAATACCACAATGATCGAAATTCATTTTAATATGCAGTTATAACACTAGAAATTAAATTGTCATTTGATCATTCATAATACAACACTTTCTTTGAAAAGATTTCCTTTATTTATTTCTTTTAAAACAATAGTAAAAGTTATCTAGGGCCATGGAAAGATTGCCACGGGAGAACTAGTGCAATGCCTTATCAAACAAGAGCCACTATATTGGATTTTGTCCAACGGTATTCACCCAAGTATAGTGCTATATCGGATCTCGCCCAATGGTATTCACCCAGATAGCCTTGGCCAAGGATTTTTCCTCTTGTCACCTGCTTCTCCCGATATCTTTCCTCCGTGCCCTAGACATTAGCCTCCCTTCCAAATAAATAGCAAATGAAAGGTTGTATAATGGAAAGCAATGACCTTTCTTGTTACCATTTCACTATTTACAAAATTACAAAGATAATTTCACTTTTAAACTTTATTTTTGCATATATCATTTTCTTTTCTTTTCTTTTCTTTTCACTCTTTTATTTTCAAATCTCTTTCCTTTTGTTTTATTTATAAATTATTACACGAGAAAATTGGTCTGTGACATTGTGGATCTTGGCACAAAGAAAGGCAATGTTGTTGAAGGCATTGTGCACTATGTGGAGTGGGTATCCGAACCCGTCCCACTAGCCCCCACTCCCACTGCAAACACGGATCTTGGAGGCATTTATTTTCTCAAGCCTCCTGGAACTGTTTCATTTGCCCAGTTCCTTCAATTGCTTGTGTGGCCTTAACAATGAGCTATGGGGTTGTTTTGTTGCAAGGGCCCACATCATGACCTGTAATTTGTGCAAGGCGGTCTTTTAGCCTACTTATCCCACCTGTCATTTTCTTCCCACATAGATTGCAAGTAAGAATTTGTCGACTGTCTGGATCAGCAGGTGTGCCCCACTCCCAGAATGAATCCAAAGCCTTCGGTATCATTTATATGGAAAAAATGAACCTAGGGCAAGAAAAAAACATTTTTTAGCATATGTGATTGATGGAAATTTAAAAAACACCAATAAAATTATAAATCAATGATTCATTTAGCATTCCAACTTGTTTTGAAGAGGGAAAAGAAATGGACAGTTTTGTATGAATTTCTATAGACCTAGGGCAAGAAACTCTCAAAAAAGGTTTTTGCCTTTTGGACATACATGACTGCTACAAATTAACATAACAGCAGCAAAAATATGGTTTATGATCCATTAAAATTTGGTTATGGAGGGGGAAAACTCAATGACATTGCAAAACTATAAAAATCTATCTTGAAAAAATTAGAACCTTCGAGAGTCCAGACTCACTAAATTTATTATGACCCTCTTACAAGTTAAAGATCTACACCTAGTTGATTCGTTTTATGTCCACTACAATATCCTACTGCAGGTGAAGCAGATTAAACAACCTCCTATATGCCATTTCCTTAGAAATCATTGACAACTTGACTAAGTGGAAGGAGGAGTCTAAGAGGCCTATTATGGAGGAGGCATCTTCATAATTAGAGGTAAGACAACAAGCAGATCAAGCATGTGCATGAGCAATGGTATGATTTGGATGACCGACCCCCATTTGGGGGAAGGAGCTGGTCCATCAGGAGGGCAAAAGGACTGAGGAGGTTTATGAGGCAACCTCATCCCCAGCCTGCACACATATTCATAATTGGGATTCCACCAGTGGATGTGACTATGATGTTGCAAGCCTTCTAGTTGCAGACAAGCCCTAACCTTTTCATGTAAAAGGGGATGAGGGAATCAATAGCTATTTGCTAGATTGCTCTTTGTAAATGACTAATCATGATGAGATGCATTTATATGTATTTGATGTCATTTTGTATAGGTTATTCAATTTGGTGTCCTTGACTAAACAACTATCAAGATTCAGTTTTTGACTTTGAAGTATCATTTGGCATTTTATACATCTTATATATCAATGTTCTATTCATATTAGTAATGTGATTAACTGATTATTTGATGTCACAATTGGTTTATATTTAAAAAATAAAGGATAGTTTTGTATTTTTAATGTTAGTCTATTTTTCCTGATTGTTAACAATGTAATTTTGTTCACCTATCTTGTCATGAGTTTCATCGCCATCATACACCATCGACAATATTAGCACCATTTCCACATTATCCATCCACATGACCTATGGAATATGACCAAAAAACTGAAAGAAAGTCAATTTTAGACCTTGTCAAAACTTCATCACCCCTTTTAACAACGGAATTTTGTTCACATGCCTTGTCATGAGTTTCATCGCCATCATACACCATCGACAGTATTAGCACCATTTCCACCTTATCCATCCATATGACCTATGCATATGACCAAAAAACTGAAAGAAAAGTCAATTCTTGACCTTGTCAAACCTTCATCACCCCTTTTCCCTCAATAAGAGCAACCAGATCAAGATGGTCGCTCCTTTGGCCCCTAAAGGAGCAATCGGTCACTCATCTTCCCCCAAAAGTAGTGACCCACTCCCAAAAAGACATTTTGGTTGTCATCCACATCATTGTGCACTGCCCAAAGAAAGTAGTGGTTGAAAAGTGGACAAACACAATTGTTAAAGTCGAAACTAACAATTGATTTTGTCTTCCAAACCCTAACCTCTCCACTAAGTCATCAATGGAATGGAGAGTTGATTTTGTCTTCCAAACCCTAACCTCTCCACTAAGTCATCAATGGAATGGAGAGTATCAACATTGGAACCAAATCTCATTTTTTACCATTATTTTTCATATAAATGCAGCCCTCATAGTCACCATTTTCGTATATATCTATCTCCATATCACATTCTCAGTGCACCGTTATGCTGCCAAAATTCCACTAGAAAGCACGAAAGAGGCCATACCATCCTTTCTACTTTCACAATTGTGGGATCTTCCATTAGTCACGTAGGTGGAGATCAGGCTACAAAGGATATTGAAGAAACATCCCTTGGGTCAGCTGCGTAGACCCTCTACCATCCACAACCAATACCAAGGTGTGATTGTAACATCATATTCTTTGTGTAATAAGAAAATATCTTTCTTTACATGTTGCATTTATCTTTTCATGGCTAGTTTTGGAATGAATGTTGCATGCATGTTTAAGAATTGATCCATTTGGATTATTTCAGTTTAGAATAGTTTCCTTTCCATTTGATCTGCTACCAACGATTGCACAACCCCTTAGTAGGTGCATTTTGCACGTGTGAGAAATCTCACACAAAACTGATCATTTCCCAGTTATTGCCAATTTCATCTTTTCAGTACCCTTGTGGGTTGATTGTTAGGTAATACTTTTTATTTTAACCTTCAGATTCAACACAGAGTAGGTCAGATTTTTCTTTGGCATGGTCCACTCAGGAGATGGTACCCCAAAACCATCCATTTCCAAGAGGCATTCACATAGCCATTTATCTTAAAGAGATCCTAACAAAACACCATCCAAACATCGGCAGCAGAACCCCTCCTAGCACATTCTTGAACAGTTGATATCCATAGGCAAATTTTGAGATATTTTGTAGCGATTGATAAGGATGGATCTCTCTTGGTATCTTGTAAGTTATAACTGTTAAACAGAATTCTTGAACTGTTGGTCAGATATTTTCCTGCTTCATAGCTGTTTTGTATTTTCAATTTTGTTGTATGTTCTATTAATTCAGAGATAGATAGGAGATGTCTTGTGCATGCATCACATATTGTGAAGATACCTTGCACATGCACTTACATATTGTATCTTTTATTCATATCCTATTTTGTTTGCTTTTGATAATCCATGGTTATTGAAACGGTAAAAGAATAAACTAACAAGGCACTTATTTTTGGAAGAAGCAGCATGGGAATTTCAACATGCATACCTATCAAATCCCCTGGGACAAACAAGCACAGTTTCTTCTGGGGATGAACCTCCACCAACCTGAGGGTAAGATATCCAGATGTCTATGTCACCAACAATATCCATTCACTTTCAAGAGCTTGATAAATAGCCAGACCACCACATACCAGGAAAACGGGCTTGATTATTTGAATATTAAAGGCCATATGAACTACTCCTGTAGCAATTAATATAGTATCTCCAGGCCTGAAAATGGGACAGCCAGGTGGGTCAGGCAAAAAGACAGATTCATATACAGAAATAACTATATGCCAAAAAACTGACACCCACTGAATAGAGCAAACAACCAGTCTCATTTATTAACTGTTTTTTGTCTAAAATATGAATAGGTCTTTTATTTTGACCAACATTCAAGTCAACCAAACAACCAGTCTCATTTATTAACTGTTTTTTGTCTAAAATATGAATAGGTCTTTTATTTTGACCAACATTCAAGTCAACCGAATTAATTTACCCTTCCTCTTCTTCTACATTCTAGATAATGGATTACTTGGTTATTTTTATCCTTCCCTCCTTGTTCCCATCTCTGTCAGTTTTTTTCTGTTTACAAGTTTCAATTCTGTGTTTCACATGTAAAGACAATGCAAAGAGGTAATATGATATGGCAACCTTGCAGCAACGACTGCATCTTCAATTGTTGAGAAGACGCCGGGTTCAGACAAAGCATTGCATGACCTTTCCACCCGTAACCACATTCGAGGGTCAGATGCCAGATATCTCCACCTACAACAAACCCGTGCAGCACTAAATCTATCTGCAATGTCAAAAGAATCTCATCAGTCCTTGATCAGTGATAGTGAGACTTTAACATGTATCAATCTTTAAGTCGAGTACTATTAACAATATTATTATTTTAAGTTCACCACTGTTAATATCCCAAGTACCATGTTGAAAACAACAAACAATTGAACAAAACATAAAACAGAAATACACAAGAAAACAACAAGAGCAAGAAATGGAACTGTTATCTCACCATAGTAGCTGGGCTACTATATTTGCTGAGCAGATATCTGCACTTTTCAGAGCTTTGCTTTTACACGGTTTCAGTGAGATCAGTCATGATGAGCTGAGACTTTAACATGTATCGATCTTTAAGTCGAGTACTATTAACAATATTATTAATTTAAGTTCACCACTGTTAATATCCCAAGTACCATGTTGAAAACAACAAACAATTGAACAAAACATAAAACAGAAATACACAAGAAAACAACAAGAGCAAGAAATGGAACTGTTATCACAGCATAGTAGCTGGGCTACTATATTTGCTGAGCAGATATCTGCACTTTTCAGAGCTTTGCCTTTACACAGTTTCAGTGAGATCAGTCATGACGAGCAGCATCATTTACGATCATTTACACATCAGAGCAGCATCATTTACGATCATTTACACATCAGACCGTGGGTAGACCGTGTGTAGACCTTGTGCCAAGGCTGAGCCTTGAGAGCTTAGATTTGATGACCGATGTGACCTTTTGTTCCATACAGATTCAGTTCAGTGCCCAGAGTTCCAGATGTTATTGTTGCAGCAGTGTTTCATTGGTTCTAGATGATGAGATATATAGTGATATGACCATTAGACTTGTGATTGTTAGCATTGGTTATTATCTTGTTGTTGTAGTCATCTTCATAGCATTAACTTGGTATATAACTCATGATGTGGCAGTATTATTTAAATAAATGAAATGAACTATCTTGGTTAGATTTAAATAATGAATTGGATGTATTACTTGCACTTAAAGGTTTACTGACTATACTCATTGGTTTCACTTACCCTCCTATGAGCATGGACGTGGCCTTTCCTGACATTTATGTTTGCTAGCTTAGGCACCACATTCACTTGACTCCATCCATCCATGACCTTCCTTGTTATGGCTTTCACCTTGACTTGCCTTCTTGACTTTTGATATGGAGGACTTCCCTGCTCCTACCTCTGTGTTGGATAGCATCCCGGTTTGTTTTGTGTCTCGGCTCTGAGTTGGTGACGGAACTTGCCTTTGGTGAGTTGGATTTTATGCCTTTATCACTCCAGTCGGTTACCCCGATGTGTGGTTTAGATTTGCGGAATTCCCCCTAGTGACATGAGATGTTGTTGGCTAAAACCTGAAGCACATGTACTACTTGTATGGAAATTATTGGAAATCTCTTTTGAAATGAAATGAAAGCCCATGGAAATAAATGAAATGCAAAACTGTGATTTTCATCACAATGAAAAAGGGCTAAAGCAATGAAATGCTAAAGTACCCCATGAAGGGTCCAAATAAAAAGGTTTAAAAAGCAATGGCTAAATGTATGCGAAATCTAAAGATTGTTGACCTCAAAATGTTATAAATGAAAGGCCAAATAAAAGCAGTGGTTAAATGTATGACAAATCTAAAGACTGTTGGCCATGGAAATGAAATGAATGATCCTAATGAACTTGGATCAACTTGACGTAGACATGATGCCAAGGTTGAAAAAGCACTCTCTAAACAACTTATCCATTTGTGAGGCACTGCCATTACCTTTGTTTATCTTGTCCAGCACAGTGTGTAGCTCCCCTTTTCCCTTGTCCAAAGTATCACTTAGTTAAGTTGGTCAAGTCATCCCTTCTACCTAGCCTTGTCCTTAGCCTTCGCCCTATGCTAGCAATTAGGCCATGTCCATTGAATGAAGTATGTCCTTAAAGCTTTGGTGCAAGTAAATTATAAATAACATTGGATATCTATGTAATAACTGCCACTTGATTGATGTTTATACTTTAATTTAAGCTGTGAATATGGTTAAAGGAACGTGTCTTAGTCACATTTGTTATAATCTAGTCTTTGGTTATATTTTGACTTAGTCAAACATAGTTTGACCATGGTCATTCTTGGGATCTGTGATGAGATGGACCACTTATGCTTTACGATGTTGATCTATGGTCCCACATGCACCTATTGATGATTCCATATGTTGGACACATGCTCCAGATGATGATTGATGCAATTCGTCATTTTTATTATTATTTCCAGAACATCATATTTTACAATCTCCGGGTTTGGTGGACCCTATAGATGATCCTACAAGTTATCATGAGGTGTATGACTACTCATCTCTAGTGGATTTGGGTCTTCTGGATCCGTTGAGACACTTATCTTTCAGTTTCGGGCACTCCCGAGGATGATATTAGCAGTTTTCCACCTGTTGACCAGTTTGGGCATGTTGATGTGGCCTGTCCAGTAGAGCATTGGAGGCAAGTCGTTGCCTAGGGCGCTACAGAGGAAGGGGGTGGTCCAGCCACTTGTTTTTACCATATTAACCCCCATCCGAACATGATGGTGTACTCAGTTTGACAGCATAGGCACTCCAGAGGCAATTTTGGTCACTTTCAAGGTTTTCAGGAGGATTAAAAAATGGAATAAAAAGGTCATTGAGGAATTCAATTTGGGCAATTGAGGCAAGGTTTTGGCACTTGGTCTGCTCAGAGGTCATCCATGGTGTATCCCCCTTCTTCCAGATCAGTTGGCATCAGTCAGTGGGGTCCACATGGGCTACAGGAGATCTTTTATTGTATTTCTCTCTCTGATGATGGGGACAGGATTTGATCATTTGTATACTTGGACATGTCATTGAGTCATATTTTATATTATTGTGCCATGGGGACATGCTAGTGAAGGGAAATAATACCTCCTAGCCCCACCATGTGCTCCTAGTCACTTGTCCATGTCATTATGTTGTGGCACACATGTTATTGGCCACCCCCATGTATGACGTCACCCTGCATAGAGCTTTTTAGGCTATGACATCATCACTTAGTTGAGTGATCCATGTATATTGTTGTGTTGGCTCATCTTAGCCATTGATTATATTGTTATATATTTTGATCTCAACCACTAGTTTTCAAAAGTGGTTTAGGGTTTTGGGCTTCCTCATCCTATTTAAGGAGGAGACCCCTCATTGTAAAGGCACCTTTGGGCTCTGGAAAACTTGGAATAAAATACTATTTTTGGAGATCTTCTTCTTGGCTTTGATTGGGTTGCTCTTGTACATGATCATGCATCTTTGCTTTTAGACATCTTTGCCTGTAACGGGTGAATTCGACATCTACTGAAGGAGGCCGAATTGGTTGAAGCTAGGAGTGCGATTTTGCTTGAAGGGAAGATTGTTGGGGTTGCTCGCATCCCCCTTGGGCAAGACGTCTTCATCTTGAGGGAGTTTTTCAATTGTGCTTTGTCCATTGATTACTTCTTTGATATGAAATGCTTAGATCTCATTGATTTGGATCAAATCTAACATTTTGTAGTTTGATTTACAGGTTTGATGGGGCATCTCTCCTCTTGGGGCTTGGACGATATGCTTGGAATCACTTGGAGCTATCTTGGAATTGTAACTAAGGGCAAGGATCATCTATGTGCAAGGTAGCCGCAAACTTTTGAGGTAAGATCTACAAGGTATGTATCCATTTCGCTTGTTCTCCATCCCATTGGTCACATAAACCCTCATTTTACATTTTTTATATCTACTTGGATCTAGCATGTTCTTGGGTATAAAACTTAACACCCACCTTAATAATATTCACAACAACCCCGATCTATAGTTTGGTGGTAATTGAACTCCATTTGGCCCATTTCCCAAGGCACCTAGTTCTCCTTGAGTGAAAACGCATTCCTTGAGGGAGGCTAATTTGCTAGTTCCAAAACGTGGGTAGGTGAGATTTTTGCTTTATTGGATAGATCAACCCCTAGTGCTTCACCTTGTTGATTTTCACCTTGTGGGCCCCATTCCTCATTTTAAGGGTTGTGCCCCACTTGGGTCACTAGGTGATGCATTAGATCTATGGAGATCTAGCTATGGCTTATGCTTGACACTTAAGACCCACCTAGATAATCATTTTAACTATCCTGATCTATAATTTGGTGGACATCCGACTCCATTTGCCCTTCCAACTAATGCACTTGTCCTCCTTGAGGCAAGTCACACTCCTTGGGTAGGTGGCCATTTGCTAGATCCTGTATGTGGGTATTGCTAATTCTTGGTCAAATCCATAGATCCATACTATCGCATACCCCCTAGTGTCTTTTCATTTGAAATTTGACCTTGTGGGCCCTATTTGGACCATTTTCCACTTATTAAGGGGTGGGCCCCACTTGGGTAATTTTCATGGCATTAGGTCTTCTTAAGATCTACTTACTTAACCTCATAAGTGACCTTAATCAAACACTTGGTTGACTCATTTGTCCTTGCTTAAGCCTCTCAACCAAGCCGTAACCATCTTGGGTCCACTTATCCTTCTAGATCTAAATCTCTTACCATTGATCTCCTTGATTCATTTTACACATTTCCCTAGGAATCTTTGGGTTAGCTAGTCTTCATAGATTGGCTAGGGTCTCCCCCTTGATCTTGATTCATCTTGACCTAAAGTGAAGAGTGCATCGATTATCGTGACACCCAGCTTGCATTGGGAATTGTGGCATCTCTTCGGTCACCTTTTTAGTTGTCTGCACCTCTACCGTCTTGGATGGGATACCTTTAGAGACAACTACAAGTTGTGTGACAACAGGAACTTTAGCCATCTGAGACTAATCTTCTGCAAGATCACCATTAAATGCATATCATAATATAAGAAAGACAATTGCACGAAGGTCAGCCACATAGCTAGGGATAAAAATGTTCCCCAAGAAACTTTAATATATTAACATTTGGTCTATGTGCAAGAACATTATAACACAAAAGGAAAGAAAGAAAACCTTATATTAATATCCATCCAATATCCAAATGTGCCCAATGGACTAGAAAATTACAACAATGTTATATAAAGCCAATAAAGTGCATTGTGAATACTAAGAAAAGTACAAAATATTGGCCTACGGTAGATATTCCATCTATTACATGATACATTTAATCATATTCCATAATACCAAAAACATGTCACTTAGTATAATCTTAATGTATTATAATTGTCCACATATAATTGTTCTAAACAACGGAATATTTTTAAATCTATAACAGATAAGATGCAAATCAGTTAAGTTTGTATTACAGATCCAACTTTTTATCACACATCAAACTTAACTTATTAGATTGATATTTTCACTTAAACATGTGCAAAACATTATAGAAGTCAACTATTTTAATTGTATGGAAGTTTGTAAAACTGGTAATCTTGGTCAAACATAGATGGACAAGAATAGACATTGAAGTTGGTAAGACCAAATTCTTCATAAATTGACAAGGAAAATATGGGGTAAACCTGATTTTTGTAACAAGTCCAAATTGTTTGTTATTGACCAAGTTTCAACTAAAGGGAGAAGAGATTGGATATTACCTCTCATAAAGAAATGTTTCAGCTCAACTTGGCTAAGATGTAGGCAAGTCAGCAATTCACTCCATAAATGTTAAATTGTTGAACGCCCTATTTATACTGCTATTGTCTTCAACATCATTAGACAGGTATACAATAGAATACAAAAGACAAGTATCAAATAGAATATCTTCCGCAGTTACATTGTTTTAACACTCCCTCTTAACTAGGAAGGTATTTTGCGGGTAACATCAACATTTGCACAACTGACTTGTGAATCTCTGTATGTCGTAGGAAGATTTTGGATCATCATCTACCTGGGGTTTCATCTACTGGAGTAGCATCATCAAAATCTGCTGGAATGTCATCATCAGCATCGTCGTCATCATTTGCTGGAATATAACCGTCAACAGCATCCTCTGTATCATCGTCAGCAACATCCTGTGCTGGAACATCTTCTGCTGGATCAACAACACCGTAAACTGGAACATCCTCTGTTGGAGCATCTTTTGCTGGATCAGCAACACCGTCAGCTGGAACATCAGCAACATCATCAACTGGAACATCTTATGCTGGAACATCCTCATCAGCAACATCATCAGCTAGAACATCTTCTGCTAGAACATCCTCGTCAGCAACATCATTAGCTGGAACACTATTAGTCAACAAGTACTGATATTCAGTCCCCGGGACTGGTATCAGTTCCGAAGAACTAGAACACTATCAGTCAACCAGTATTGATCTTCAATCCCCAAGACTGGCATCAGTTCCAAAGAACTGGAACACTATCAGTCAACCAGTACTGATCTTCAGTCCCCAGGACTAGCATCAGTTCCGAAGAACTAGAACATTATTAGTCAGCCAATACTGATTTTCAGTCCCCAGGACTGGCATCAGTTCCAAAGAACTGGAACATTATCAGTCGGCCAGTACTGATCTTCAGTCCCCAAGACTGGCATCAGTTTTGAAGAACTGGAACTCTATCATTCTCTTTTTCGAGAGAGGTCCCTCTGGACCACACCAAGCTTGTCTCGAAAGTACTCCAACTTTACGCGAGACAGAGGCTTAGTCAGCACATCAGCAACTTGTTCCTCTGTAGGAACATACTTGAGCTTTACGGCTCCCTTCTGCACCATATCCCAGATATAGTGGAACTTGATCTCGATGTGCTTCGATCTATCATGGAACACAGGATTCTCTGTCATCTTGATGCAACTCTGGTTGTCACAGAGTATCTCCGTAGCATCAATCTCTGCATCGAACAATCCTAGCAACATCTTGTGAAGCCACACTGCTTCGATACAAGCTGAACAAGCTGCTACATATTAAGCTTCCATTGTACTGAGTGCAACACAGGGCTGCTTTCTACTGAGCCATGAGATCATACCTGATCCCAAACTAAAGCAACATCCTAAAGTGCTTTTCCTATCTTCGGCACTTCTCGCCCAATCTAAATCTGTGTACCCTTACAACCTGAACTCACTATCTGAAGCATATATGAGTCCACAATCCAATGTACCCTTTAGGTACTGTTATCACATATATAGTAGCCGGGCTACCATACATTATTTTTCTCATTCCAGTACACTATTCAGCCAATTCCCTTGCATTTGAGATGCTGAGATGAGCATCTAGATTGGATCACTATCAGATTGTGGACAGCAGTTGTATTCCCCATGCCATGACTGAGTCTCGGGACACTCAGAGAGATGACCGATATAGCCATTATACCATTGGTACAGAACAGTCAGTAGTGCCCAGAGTTGCAGCAGCAGTTTCAGAGGACAGATGATGGTACAGGTGGATGAGCTTTCAGGTATATGACTCAGCAGGTATATCATGGTGTTATGGTTAGATTGCTTTTATACTTATTCTTATAGCATGTCTTAGCACTCAGTGTCATGATCTGGCGATCATATAGATATTTGGACCTGGTTGATCTATTATACATATTATATTGTCCCTACTCAGACTTAGAAGTTCACTATTCATACTCATTGGTACATACCCTCCTTAGGGAGAATAGAGGTGATCATTACACCATACTTTGGCTTGCTAGTGTTGGCTCCATCATTTCATTGTCTTCATCCATCCATGGCCTACCTTTTAGATTATCACCCTGACTTACTACTTGACTAGTGGCATGGAGGACTTTTCCCCACTGTAGCCTCTGTATTGGATGAGCTTCCTTGTTTATTGTGTCTCGGCTTTGAGTTGGTGACAAAACTTACCTATGGTGAGTTGGAGTTCCTTGTGAATTCCCCCTAGTCACTAAAGTTGTGTTGGCTAAACCTGAAACTTTCAGTGCTGCCATGTATACAAAATCTGGAAAAATGAAATGCTATATCTTGTATGAAAAGCCCATTCATGCAATGTGTTTCTAAACACACATGAATGAAAGGCATGCCAAATGAACATGGCAATGAAAACGAAATGTTATATCTTGTGGAAAATAAATACCTAGGTAAACAAGCTGTCTATGACACACCTAGAAGTGCTCAGGTAAACAAGTGCCTTAAAAACACACCTGCAGCAGAAAGCCTAAAAGAAAAAATGTAAATCTATGCAATGTGTTTGTAAACACACATAGATCAAGGCTATGGAAACTTCAGGCCCAAAAAGCAATGGAACTTAAATGTTATATCTAAACAATTGCTGGCCCTATTTGTATTATGGATTGTGCGCATCTGTGAAGGTGAATAAACCCTCTTTAAACAACTCATCCATTTGTGAGACACCGCCATTCCCTGTGTTATTGCTCATTCAGTATATACTATGGTGTGTATTCCCTTTCCCTTGCCAAAGTGTCACAACGTCAAGTCAGTCAAGTCATCCCTTAGCCTAGCCAGTTAATTCAGCCTTCACCCTTCACTAGCAAATTGATCACAACTATGAAGTGAGTATGGTCCTGAAAGTCTAGTCTGAGTAATAATAATAATAATTAACGACACTATATATTTGGATGTAGATCGCCAGTTATGATCATTATGTGTTATAATTGCTATTTGAATAAGTTGTAGAGCATGTATTAACCTTGATACTTTGCAGCAGCCTTGGATGATGGTCTGAGTTATATTTGGTCTTGGTTAGACCTAGTTTGACCATGGAGGACCATGGGACATGAGATGTTGGACCTTATGATGATATGGATAGATGATATATGGTCTATGTATACATACATGATGACTCTATGCAGCAGCTACAGGGTTATGATGATGATTCTGGGGTTACAGCAGTGTTTGTATATGTACAGCGCATTATTATTGGCCTTGATCCGGTATATTGGATATTTATTTTGATCATGCAGAGATTCATATGGTGTATGAGTACACATCTTGGATGGATTTGGACCTTCTGAGTCCAATGGGACAGTTTGTTTTCAGTTCTGGGCACTTACAGTGATGATTTAGCCTCAGTAGGCTGTCCTAGTGCAGTTTTGGTCTGTCGGAGGCCCTGTCGGAGCAGATGTGATTTTTATCCGGTTGACCTAGGGCGCTGATGATGGAGGGGGTGGTCCAGCCACTTGTTTTTACCATATTACCCCCCTTCCGGACACACTGGTGCCCTCACCTTGACAGCGCCAGCACTCCAGGAGGCTGTTTGGGGCAGTTTCACGCTTCCCGAGGCATTTCAGGATTGGTAGAAATGGCTATTGAGGAAATCGATTTGGGCTACTGAGGCAAAGTTATGGCATGGGATGATCAGTGATGATAGATCGGGACCTTCCACACCTTCTCCAGCAGTTTCAGCTTCATCGGGGCCCGCATCCATCACTTATGGCACTTTCTGTGGATTTTTGAGGTCTTTTGAGGACCACGACTTCACTATGGAGGCACGATTTGGTACATTCATGATTATTTATTGGTTATTGTGCTATGGGGATTGACCAAGGAAGGATAAAATTACCCCTTGGACCCACCATAAGCCTCCTATGATATTATGTCATCATGATTTGGTGGGATTCCCCTCTTCTAGGGCGATTTTGTCCACTTACATTATATTTTATTAGTGATCCATGTATTTTATTGTTGAGCTCATCTCAACCATTGATTAGACATTTGTATCTTCTAATCTTAGCCACTCATTCAAAAAGTGGTTAGGATTTTGATGCCTCTCCTTCCTATTTAAAGGAGAGAGCTCCTCATTGTAAAGGGACTTTTGGCTCTGGATTATTGGAATAGAAAATTATTATTGCATCTATCTCCAGTGTTGTGGTGAATGTTTTTGGTGTTCGTTCGTTGGTTCTTCCTTTGCACTAAGTTATTGGAGATCTTGTTTGCCATATCTTTGTACCACGATTTTGCATCTACAGGTGGAGGCCGATTTGCTTGGAGGAGGAGGTATTGGTAGGGGAAGACTCTCCCTACTTCTTCTTTGGAGCTCTTCGTTGGTAACAGGGAGTATTACTGTCCCAGGACCTTCTATTTCATGTTACTATTTGCATTTCTCTTGTATTTCTTCCATACTTGATCTTACTGATTGAATTTTCATTCCTTGGTTTGACAGGTAGAGGAAGGCGCACTTGTGGGCTAGGGCATCAAATCGGCAAGCAAATCAACAATCTCTCATTTGATCTCTGCGGGAATCTTCCTCAACATCAAGGCATCTCATCCACATCACTCAGGTATGATCTCAAGGTAAGTTCTATCTCCATGATCTATCCAATTGTCAAAAACACTTAAAACCCTAATTAATCAAAACCCCATTTTTACATTTTCTCAGATCTACTTAGATCTAGTGGGTTATTGGGCATAATATTGAAAACCCACCTCTATAGCATCCACGGCATCCCGGATCTATAGTTTGGTGAGGATTGGTTTCCGTTTGACCCCTCTCCCATGCCAACTTAGCTTCTCCCAAGCAAGGCACACTTCACTAGTTGAGCAAGTTGACCTAGATCTAGGTGATGGGTGTTTGAGATTCCACTTGATTCGTCATCTACACATCCAATAACATACACCCAGGTTGTTACTTTTCTGAAATTTACCTTGTGGGCCCCATTCCACATTTTAAGGGATTTAATCCCCATTTTGGACCACTTGGAACCCTTAAACTCAGATCTACTAAGATCTAACCGTTGGATTACCACGAAAATACAGATCCATACTCCTACCCGACCGATCTACCCGGATCTAAAGTTTGGATGCCATCCGACTTGTTTTGACCCACCTAACCCCACTTTTAGGCTTCCTTGGGCAAAGTCGCACCACCTTGGAGAAGTGAGTTGACTCACTTCCAGGAATTGGGTACTTGAGATTTTTGGAGATTTAGAACCGGAATAATTCAAAACCTAGGTCTAGACTATCACTTTGTCAAATCTTGCCTTGAGGATTGCATTCCTTGTTTTAAGGGATTGTGGTCCACTTGGGTCAAACCTAGATCTAGATACATTCATCCATCAAGACCTCTATTGCCCACCTGTCCCAAGTACTAGGAGTCCTAAACCACATGTCAACCCTACTTTGACTCCACTTCCCAATTCCCAAGGCACTGGTTTCTCTCCAAGTTAATTCAATTTTCTTAGATTGTTGGATTGACTTGTGGTTTGACCTATGCATGGTGAACTAAACCTTTGAAGCTGCCATGTATCATGGTCAAGCTTGTCATTTGTACTAGTTAGCCCCAATACAACCCTTAAACTACCCTGCACTGGACACGGTTCCCAAGGCAGTGAGTCTTCTGACATTGTACTAGTACACTAGCCCTAGATCTCACTTCAAACATTATAAGTCACTCTCACATCAACCATGAACCAAAGCTATACCCATTGAACCCCTCACTTGGCTTGTGACTTCAACCTATAAGGTCTAGGATAAACCATACACCTAACTTCACTTAGAAATACCCTGATTTGGTGTTTTGGTTTTGATCTCTCCTGTCGGGAGTAGATCGGGTCTCCCCCTTTGTTGTCTGGGCTAGATAACATAAAGCGAAGGTTGCCTCGACTGGCGTGACAACCATATACTGGAGGTCGAGGTGATCGTGGTTGCACCTTTTGAGTTGCCCTTCCCTATTGCCATCCATGACTGGATACATCCATAGGGGCAACTACAGTTTAGGTGATAACAGGTACCTCATCACATGTTTTGCTACAATCAAGTGAACACTCCTGGGCTCCACCATATACTGACTCAATGTGTTCACAGCAAAACATATATCTGGTCGAGTATTGGTCAAGACATCAATGACCCAATAATTTGTCTATACATGGTGACATCTACTATCTCTGATGAAGCATCATTCAGGAGCTTCAAGTTAGTCACCATCGAAGTAGTCATGGCCTTAGAATCCAACATCCCAAATCTCTTTAGGATCTCAACTATGTATTTTCCTTGACGCAAGAAAATCTCATCTGGAAACTGCCACACTTCAAGACCTAGAAAGTAATGCATCATACCAAGGTCTTTCATCTCAAATACTGCTGCAAGCCTTCTCTTACATTCGGTGATGGGCTTGTCTTCTCCTGTCAAGAACAAATCATCTACATACAGTAGTAGTATCATAGGTTTATCATCCATAATCTTATAATAAAGATTAGAATCTGCTTTACTCTTGGTAAAGCCCAAACTCATCAGGAAGCTATCAATTCTTCCATACCATGCTCTGGGTGCTTGCTTCAACCCGTACAATGCTTTCTTCAGTCTGCATACAAGTGACTTTCTATCTTTTGTTTCAAATTTTTTTGGTTGCTCGATATATACTTCTTCTTATATCTTCCCATTCAGGAATGTCGTCTTTACATCCATCTGATGTAACTTCCATTTCATCTTGGCTGCCAAGGCAAGAATGGTTCTAATTAAAGTATATCTGGCCACGCGAGCAAACGTCTCCTCATAATCAATTCCTTCCTTTTGTGAGAATCCTCGTGCTACAAATCTTGCCTTGTACTTTTCAATGCTTCCGTCTGCTGAGTGTTTTGTTTTGAAGATCCATTTTGACAATACAACTGATTTATCCTTTGGTCTTGGTACCACATCCCAAACATCATTCTTGATGATGGATTGGTATTCTTCATTCATAGCATCCAACCATTCCTTCTTCTTCACTGCATCTTCAAAACAAGTGGTTCCTCTTCAACAAGGTTACACATCAAGGCTACATAACTGGAGTATGGCCTTGGTCTTTTGCTCTCTCTACTAGTTCCTTCTGGGGCACCATGTCTTCCTGCATCTTGTATCAATTCCCGTGCCCAAGCTAGTCTTCTCTTTTGAGAAATCTCCTCATGAGGTGTCTCCTCGGGTCTTTAAGGTTCTGCCATGTCATTATCCTCTGGAATAGGATCTTCTTCAATATTTTTGTCTGGTACTTTGTTTGTTTCTGTAACTCTAGGAGCCTCCTGCTCCTCTTCATCCTAACGAGTCTTCTTGGATTTGTTGAAAGCTATGTCTTCATCAAATGTAACATCCTGGTTGAGCTCGATATGGCGAAATCTTGGGATGTCGATACAGTAAGCCTTAGATTGCTCACTATAGCCCACAAATATTCCCTTCTTCCCTGAGGGTTCCAATTTCAATCTCTTCTCCTTTAGAATGTGGATAAACACCGGACATCCAAATATCTTTAGGTGACTAACTTCAAGCTTCATACCGGTGAACATCTCTTCTAAGATCTTGTTGCCAAGAGCATTGTGAGAGATTTCATTCTGTACATATACTGTGGTTTTGGTTGCTTCTGCCCATAGGTGCATGGGTAAGTCTTGATCATGGATCATAGCCTTCACTGCTTCTAAGATCGTTCTATTCTTCCTTTCAACTACATCATTTTGTTGTGGATTATAGGGAATAGTAAGCTCCCTCTTAATCCATGCTTGTTTACAGAAGTCTTTGAAATCCCCTGAAGTATATTCCCCTCCATTATCTGATCTTAGAATCTTTATCTTTTTCTCAAAGAGGTTTTCTACAAGAGCCTTGAACTCTTTAAACTTTTCAAAGACTTCATTCTTATTCTTCAGAAAATAAATCCATGTTTTGCGGGAGTAATCATCAATAAAGGAAGCACAGTATACATACCCGCTTAGAGAAGTGGTGGACATAGGTCCACAGATATCTGAGTGAATAATATCCAGAATACCTTTCGCTTTGCTGTCGCTACTTGGAAATGGGTTCTTCGTACTCTTCCCTTGAGCACATCCCTTGCATACTCCTTCATGATCGACCTAGAATTTTGGTAGTCCGGTCACCACCTTACTTACTATTGGTAAGGCTTTGTAGTGTACATGAGCTAGTCTTCTATGCCATAGCTCACAAGGGCTCATGGTACTGGTCATCAATGTTGTATCTGCATGACCCTTCAGTTTGTAAAGTCCTCCTTCTATTCCAATGACTACTGCATCATCAATAGTCTTCCCCTTTGGCCACATAAGAACTTCACCATCTATAAATGCAATTCGAAGACCTTTCTTATCTAATGCAGAAATAGATAGAAGGTTCTTCTCCAAACTTGGTACATAAAGTACATCTTTCATGTTCATGGACTTTCCAAAGTCCAATTTATAAGAGGCTTCTCCCATTCCTTTGATGGGGTATTGATAATCTTCTCCAAGCTTTACCTTGTGTGGAGATTCCTTCTGAATAAGATGTGAGAGGGATTCTTTGTATCCTGTCATGTGCTTTGAAGCTCCATTATCATATCACTCCCATGAGATACTGAACCAGTGAGAGCTGATATTAGAACATATTCTTCACTCGAGTCTTCATCATCTCTGGTTTTGACTTCTTCATCATATTCACTATCTTCCGCTGCATGCGCATGAAACCTTTTCTTCTGCTTCTTATGATGTCCAGATTTGGATGGACAATTTCTTGCTAGATTTATTGTCTTGTGACAAGAGTAACATTCAATAGAGGAGAGGTCTTTCTTGAACCTCTTGTTCTTTTGATATCCTTGAGATCTTCTGGGAGAGTGGGTACGTACATCACTCTTCCTTTTCCTTCCACCTTTGGCATGAGTTGCCAAAGCTTGATCTTCATTGTCGTTTAGTTTCTCCTCTCTCACTGCTATTCTTTCTTCCTCTTGCACACATTCTTCCCATAGTTGACTGAACTGGATCAATTTCTTTCTAGCACAAATGCCACGAACAAATGGTTCACAATCTCTGGGAAGACCATTCAAAGTGGTCATCACAACTTCTGCATCCTCTACCATGTCTCCAATAGCTTCTAGTTGTTCCTTATTTTGGGACACTTTGGAGAAGTATGAGTGCATGGACTCAGACTTCAAGTTCTTCACACCCTTGAGTTGATTTCTCAAGGTCATCTTCCTATTGATATTCTTTCCTTCAAACAGATTGGTCAGGGCATCAAACATCTCTTTTAGAGTCTTCTTGGAAGACACTTGGGGGATCAAGTGATCTTTTATGGAATCAGCAATGATCCTCTTTGCCTTGACCATATTCTTCTTATGTCTAGCTTTGGCTTCATCTCCCTCTGGTTCTGTAAGTCCTTCCTTATATAGTCTTCTAGGTCATGTTCTTCAAGAATGAGCATGACTCTATACTTCCATGCCCTGAAGTTCCTAGCTGCCTCAAGCTTCTCATCAAGCTTGGTATTGCTTGTCATCTTGATATAATGAGTACTTTAAATGGAAATATAATTGATTTGAGACTTACCACAAAAGTTGTCCTTCTGAAAGTTGCTTCTTCCTTGACCTAGGGTTTGTTAGAGAAACCCTAATTTTCCCAATTCGGGATTTTGGAAATTTGATTGGATGAGCAAGTTCACCTCCTCGAGGCAAGTTGAGCAAAGTACTCCTTCTCCCAATTCAATGAGCAGATGATCCAAAAACTTGATGCCCTAATTCTCTCGGGCTGTAGTGGGGGACCCAAAAATGAAAATTCTCAGAATGAAAATCTGCTTCAACAAAAAGATGCGCCATAGTGAGGCGAGTTAGATGCACTATCTTTTTCAGTTGATCTATGGAGGGATCTCTCGGAACAAGAAGCCCTAGTTTCTGCAGTTACAGAGGCTGCACAATGTTTTCTTTCAGGCCAGCTCTAATACCATGTTAGTTTTTACTTGAGTAGCACATAACATTAAACAATCTATCACTGAAAGAAATACAAGCACAGCAAGAACACAATGAACACAATATTTCTCTCGAGGAAACCACAAGGGAGAAAACCCCGGCAAAATCTTCCTCAATTTAGAAATCACAAAGTACAAAAGTAAACCCCAAGACAAGATCAGCTACTCCTCCACTTGTGCGAACTTCTCTCTCTCTCCTATGCGAACTAGTGTGAGTGAGATGAGTGAGTACAAATGAGAGAGACCTCCTCTATTTATATTCTTCCGTTGGGGTGACTTTTCCCCAACAAGGCCGACTTCTCCTAACTGATTGGACAGACTTGTCAAGTACATAATATAATAATCTCTTTTGGGTTCTTCTAGGCCGACACAAGACATGGGGTTTACATTGACTCTTTCAATGACTCTTACATTATCAATTACATCAATGGCATCTCCCGAAGGAGGAATACAATAATACAATAGACAAGTATCAAATAGAATATCTTCCGCAGTTACATTCTTTTAACAAAATGAACTTAGCCAAAAAGAACATGCTTTAATACACAGATTCATAGGCTTATGGCCCTCGTGAAAAAATTTTATTCAAGATCTCGAAGACCTGGAACCTTAGAAGATCCCCAGATCCATTTATTTTACCGAGAGGGTACTTCATACCAATGTTTTAAAACTTGGACTCAGACTCGGAATAGGCCAAGGGTCAACTCAGACTCAGACTCAGGCATGACCATGACTCAGACCGGCTTGAATTTAATGACTTGGTTTACTAAAAATAAATAAAATATTAAAATTTTAATGGAAAAAAAATATTTTAAAGATTACAAACCATTAGAGACAAAACATGCAAAGTCTGCTCATGTATATACCATGTAAGGTTGAATATATCAAAATGACACCTAGTGCAATACATATGTGAAACATAATACATAATCAGCAAAGCTTTAAATGGCCTCTGGAATCCAAAACACAACATGGTGCAAGGTACTAGCCTACTACATATCACTGATCAACATGATCAATTATGAAACCTATCACTACTGTTGGCATGAGCTACAAGACCATCCTCTGGCATGTCTATTTTTCAACAGGTCTATATTTCTCAGGAGGCATGTAGTCGAAGAGTAGGGTCACATTTGGCATCATCTGATGGTTTAATGGACTTATCTTCGGTTCAGTGCAGCTCAGTTAACTGGAATTCTCAAAACTGCTCTGCTGAATTTTGGATGGGATATGAAATTCTATTTTCATCACATGAGGTCTGCTGAGGGTGGAACCCCTCTCAAACATCCTGAAACAATTAATGATAATATAAAAAATACAAAGCAGGTTGACTCAGCAATGAAGCAGGTATAGAGTCTTAGGGTTTAGGTTTTTAGGTCAACATAAAATAAAATGAATTGTGTGTCGCGTGTGGCCTATCTGGTCCTACATTGACTCAACTGAGTCAGTACAGACTCAACCGAGTTGACCGGTTTGGCACCGAACCGGCAGAGTCAGACATTGACTGGGCTGGTTCGGTACCAACCAGTCAACAGGACTAGTTTAATGGCCAAGTCAATACAGCCGCCAGTCAACTTGACCGAGCCTGAGTCCAAGTTGACCAATTCTTAAAACGCTGCTCCATACTACATTGTCCTGTTTGCTTTGTGGTTGTATACAGAAGGCAGCCAATGGATCACTGGGAGAACCATTCTGTTCATGCAATACCAAACAGTTAGGATACCCTATAAAAGATTCCCCTGAAACAGCTCCACAACGGATAAGGCTCCCAACCTTTCCCGAGAATTCTGAATGACAATATTTTTTAGGGTATATGTAGTACCCCACCTTCTTGTCCATTAAGTTAATACATATTGTCCTTTGGGCAGCTTCATTGTAGATGGGAGGTCATCAGTCATATCGGTCAAGTATCAGTAAGAAGACTAGTAACCTTCTTACCCACGCCAATTGGATGTTGCATGATAGGAGCTGACTACTCAGGCATGCATAACATGCATGTAACACAAAAGGCATGTCTAACAATCCATGTAGGTATATGGTGCATGTATAGTCTTGTGGCGCAGGTAACACAATGTGGCATGAGTGGTGCTTATGGAGCAGCTTTGTCATCAAGGTGGTGCAAGTGGCACAAAGCATATCTATGTGATGCTTATCACGCATGTATCATTTGTGTACTTTGTAGCTGGTGGTGCTAATGCAGCCATGCAATTCCATGTTGATTTGACTAACACTAATGCATGTGGAATTTCATGCACGTACCATCAGGTCCCACACTGACATGATCAAATGATGGGAGCCACCTGACTATAAAATAATATTATGTTGAAAAATGCATGCAAGTGTGAAAGGCTTCTAAGTTGAGAGTTCTCCTATAAATGGGTATGAGTGACTCCTTGCATAACCCCACTCTATATTTGGACTTGTAAAAGTGATTATGTATCCGCCTCCATTTTATCTATAGTTGTTGACCTAAAAGCTAGCCTTGGGGGCCTTCAAGAGTGGGGGGGGTGATATGATACATGTATTAATATGGATGAATATGTATGAATAAAAGACACTTATAGGAAATTACTAATTTAATAAAAAGGCACTTTGGAAAGTGACACTCGTGAAATTCACAATGAGACAGATGTGACACTGTGTTGGCAACTTGGCACTTCAAGAGACACTTGTAATTGTAATATGACACCTGGAAAGCACACACATTAATCATGACACTAGTGAGTGTAGAAAGGACACCTGTAACATATCACTCGTGTTGGCAAAAAACACGTGTCTACCATGAGTTGACACCTGGAATAATTGAGAAGACAATTGAGAAGCATTCAAAGCATGAAGGACACTTGCAAAGTCCTCCCTGGAAGCTATAAGAACATGACCCTTGCATGAGAAAAAAAAATATCATCGGGCTAACATGGGAAAAATGCCCCTAGGGAAATGACAGAATGCTTAGGGAAATTGAGGGATAGTAACCTGAACACTAAAACGATGCCACCAAATCTGTAAAGAAAGAGGACTGTGGGTTTTGATTGCAGGATAGAATTGGGTATGAGTGATTGGCCAGTGAGATGTGTGATTACCCAGAACCCCTTCATGAGTGGTACATCAGAACTCGAGGTACATTGGCTGGGAGGAAAGTGATAGCACATCATGCACTTTCCCACAGAAAACTAAATTGAGGGACTGCAAATTGGGATCATCTTCATCGGGATGCAAAGCCAGGTTCTATGTTCCATGTTATTTCTGTGTGGCTATTTATTAGTTGTTTAATTTGCTTAAAAGAGAAATGATAAATTTCTGCTTGGAATAAAACAGCTGCTTAAATTAGTTGATTTATGTTGATTGTTGAACATAAACAAAATAAGTTAAATCTGCTTGAACCAAAATATGTACATAGAAGTTAGGGAGTTAGAGCTCAATTATCTGGTAGAGAAAAAGTGAGGCACAACAGTAAATTGATAAACAACCTGGAGAGTTCTTGAACTAGGGAAATAAACACAGTACCATATGCCCAAGTGTACATGGATCCAGAGATGGGAAATCTGCAAAGGTCCGACAGCTTCATTAATTCTCAGATTTTCCAATCATAGAAAAGAAGCAGACGCAGGATTATGGAAATATCTAGTTCAACATGGGTTTCCGCTGCATTGGTTTCCTTTTTGCCTTAATGTGTCTTTAATTTTCTGTATCTATTTCAATTTTGAAAATATCTCGTTCGATAATTGAAAAAGATACAGAAAATTAAAGACAGAGTCAGGCAAAAAGGAAACAAATTCTACAAGCAAATAGCCAGAAGATAGTTCACTCTGGCAGTCAACAAAACTCAGATAATGAGGAGGTGATGCAGAAGACTTCTGGAAATTCTCTTCTCATTAAAAATAAGATTTTAAAAAAATATACATTCATGAATCATGAGAAGAAAGTGAAAAAGTATGATTTGTTACATTTGGCCTAAACATTCGAACAATAATGCTGCTGAGACTAGAAATATCTAGCCTGGGCTGTACCTTCTATATTTTTCATTATAAAGTAAGTTTTGGGGCAAGCAATAATGCCACACCTATAAGAGAAAGTTCAAACTGCTTGGAGGGTGCTCACTGGAAGAGTGAAAGTTCAACTCTTGATAAGAATTGCCACTGATTCAATTAGGAATACTAGTACATTCATGGTAATTATAAACATTTGTAAAGGACATTCATTTATTAAGGTACATAATATTTTAACAGTAACTGTAACTGGCATTTAAGGTGCTGAATCGCTGATAACAAGCATAACTGCAATTTTATTTACTAAATAGTAAATAGCAAACAAGGCACAAACAACAACCAAAATTCAGTGCAAATTCCATGAACCCAAGTATAAATTCAGTGAAGCCTCCACAGTCACCATCTTCAAAACTTTTATTCCTCGATTGCATAGGTGGAGATATAGTAGAGAAGTGTAGCCACATACAAAACTGTATTATAGTCCAAAACAGATCAAAGAAATGTAATATAAAACTAATAGAACCCATACCAGGATTCAGATACTGATACCATTGTTTTGAGTTGGCACCAAAAGGAGACTCCTAGTAATTTCCGCCATTGTGATGTAATATTTTAGGGTTTGTTGGTTGGCACCGCAAGGGATCCAATGCTCCCTAGCCTTCATGAACTTCCCCATCTTCCATTGGTCTTGTTTCCTCTTGACTCCATTTTTCCCTTGGGGATTGGCACTGGTCTCCATGGTCCTCCCATCACCTATACTACAGCAGAAGACCTCAAGTTTTGCTAGTGCTAACTCTTCAAATCACCTTTGGTCCCTCATCGCCATAGCCTAGCAATCCTATCCTAGGGAAGCTCCCCTCAAGTTGGAGAAGAGCCAACCGGAAGTGCAAAGTGGTATTATCGAGGTGACAATGGGTAACATTTCTAGGTTGCAGCTGGGCTAGCCTACTCTTTGGGGCTTTAATCACACATGCCAGTTCAAGCTTATAGAATTATTTGGTGAAAGGGGAGTTTATTTTCTTTCGAGACAAGCTTGGAGTGGTGAAGAATACCTTCCTCACTAAGAGAGTGTTGATGACTGTAGCTTGGACAGGTATTTCCTTGGGGTGTGTCTAACCCATGGAAATCATCATTAAATGTCCTTAGCTTTTTGAGATTTCACTTTATTGATCTATTAATTAAGTGAGATGTTTTTTTATAAAGTGAGTTTATATTAATTTAATAAAGTGCCTAAGTCAAGGCATTAGGAATTTAAGTTAATGTGGGCCATTGATCTCAAGTCAAGATTAGATTTAATCTTGACCGTTGAGATTAGGGATTTGGCCCAACTCAAAAATATAAAAAGACAGAAGGGGTTAAGACAATGACACATTAATTACTCACAAGTCTGTGAGTAAGAGAAAATCTGAGAAGGGCTTTTGATTTTCAGCCATTGACGAGGAAGAAGACATGGCAGAGATCAGCAAGAAAGGAGCAGCCATTAGAAGAGTGAGCAGATTGTACAGAAGGGGTCGTACAATAGCAGGCCCTACAGCCTAGCCGTACAGCGTACGAACTTGCTGAGACTGCCACAAGTGTGAGCAGCAAGGCAGAGCAAAAGCATGCAGGGTCATCCATACAGCTCAATCGTACAGCAGATGCCATACAGTAGGCCGTATTGTTCAATATGTGGGTGCTTGAAGGCAAATTTTCAAGATCAGAAAATTTGCAAGTTTGCTGAGTATTTGTAATTTTCCTCAGAACCATTTTCCCAAGTCTAGGAGCTCTTGTAAGTTCTGACGTTATTTTAATGATGAACTAATTTGAAGAGCAGAAAAAATCATTGTGTAGTGGTTGGATCTATTTTATTGATTTTTGCTTCCGTTGAAATTTTATCAGTTAATTTATTCCAGTAGTGTAAGAAATCTAAGATATGAAATCTTACCTAGGCACTGGTTTAAGAGAAATTAACACCTTTGGCCTTTACCAGCTACCCTTGATGATTGAGCCATGATTTTTGGAATGAATCAAGAAAAACATTGTAGTTGGAGAAATGACAAAACTGCATTTCTAAATATGCTTTAAATCTCTCAAATTCCCTTCAGAAGTGGTTTTTATCCTTTCACCCACACAAAGGTAAACAGTTCAAGCCTCTTCTCTCTTGCTAAAAGTGAAAAAAGTGGAAGTAAAAATCACTTTTAATCACCCCATGGTTCCCTTCTTGGCATGTTGGTATCCAACACGTCTAGGCATGTTGGTATCCAACACGTCTAGGGCATGTCTTCAACTCGTGTTTGACGCATGTCCTACCATGTCAAGCATGTCCAACACATGTTTGACGTGTCCTAACATGTCACATGCTCAACATGTATAATACGAGACACAAGGGGTTTTAGGAGGTGCCTTGTTTCTTGGCTTGTTAAAGAAATTGAAGACATTGGCAACAAGATGAAGCCCTTGTCCAACATCTACTTCCTTTCCTCTGTAACAATAACCACCTTTTGTTAATACAACATGCCTAAGCCCTTGTATAACATCTATAAGTTTGATTCCATAACCCTTTTCAATTTCGACAATTTTATGTCACCATCTTAAGCAGATGTAATAAGAACGTTGACGACCATATAGGTACAACCTACCTTCTTCTTCGATGCATGCAAATAGATGAGATGAGATAATTTTTGGTTGAGGTCAAAAGTAAAAGAAAGGAGGTCTCCTCCAAGTCCTCAAACATTGTAAAGGCCACAATACACATGTCTCATAAGGAAAGATGAACTAATGGGCTTGTATCCATCACCCACACTTGGGGGTAGTGATTTGGAGTGTGCCCCATGTTAAATTTTCAATACATAGTAAGCAGATCTGTACTCCTAAAATCAAAACCCTGAGCTAAAAATTGGAATTGATTAATCACCTACCAAGACAGCTCATAAAAAATTCTAGCTCTACAAACACATAAGTTAGCAAATTAGGATGGCAAGCTACATCTACAACAACAAACCATGTAACTCTCTATTAACTGAAAGAATTACAATGCAACGAAATCAAAACTTCATCTGTCTAACCCCTCGATGAAACACTCTAACCCTCTTTTATAGAACACAAGATGACAGGAATACAAGATAAAAGTAAAACCCTTACCCTAATGCATGCGCCACCTAGGGAATAGTGCACCTCATATGCATGAATTTGCCCTGACTAGAATAGAACACCACTGAAGAAAAGTGAATGCATGCATTCATACAAGAGAATCTCTCTCATGCACTGTGCCTCCAAACTAAAGATGCTCAGCATGCATGCACTATGTCTATCTTGGGAACTATGCCCTCTATAAATAGTGCATGAATGCACCCTAGTCACCCACTAGATGCCTACAAGACTGTTGGACCCTCATTAGACTCTCTCAAATGTGCCTCGCTCGTCAACTGCAAATGCTCTACACAAGGATCCAGACTAGAATCTATGTTGAAATTGTTATTGCTGAAGGAGAACACCTCAGACCAACCAGTTAAAACTAACACCCCAGGGATTACCAGTACCACCATGAGTGAAATCGTAAGCATCCGGAGTGGACCTTCCAAGACACAATGACGTGGGTGTCAAAGAAACATGGAGTTACATATGAGGCTTGAGCTTCACTGGCTCAAACTAATAATCGAAGACACAGGAAGGTCCTAGCTTCCATCAAGTCATGTTATTTTTCCAAATCAAAGTTCAGGTCTCATGTACCTTTAGTGGGGTAATTTTGCCAAAGAATAGAGACTGCGACTCACTAGATGATACACGGGTCCGAAAAAAATGAAACAACAGGCAAAAGTTATCGAGCAATAAAAAAATTGCATAGTTTCATATCTTTTCAACTAAATCAAGCAAACGAGGACAAAAAATGTATATATTTCCGGGGAATAAGCTTAAAAAACATCAAATGAGGGCAAAATTTGCTTTTAAAAAGATGCTGACACCTAGCTGCCATTTTTCCAAAATTTCGGTAGACTCCGGATTTTTTTGAAATTCTTGGCAATTGTTTGAAAACGCAGGCGATTTTTTCAGTGGGTTGACTTTCAGGCATATTTTTCAGCCGGCTGATTTTTTGGCCAGAGATTGACAGCAATTTTTGCCCCGGCACTTGAATCTGTTATACACTCACAACTAACAATTCAGCTTACTTGAGTTGCAATTTCTAACACCTGAAACATCAATTGACAAAATCCTAGGCTGCTCTAGCTTTGAAAACGGTTGATTATCCAGCAACTATTTTGAAACTTGCATAAGTTTATTTTCTCGTAACCAAATCCAGCTGTGTTTGGGAAAACTTCTATGAGCAATCCGACAAACAACTGCACTGAAAATTCTGATAAAGTTAAGACCGGTTTGGAAAGGCCCTTGGATTCTTCAAGACAATAAAGGTCCAAAAATCTATACTCAAAATTTCCCCCGACAGTTTACATGAACAACAGAATATGCAATAGCAGAATTTGACAAGTTCAAACCCTAAAATGAATGTCAACGTGATCATGGTTCGACGGTTAAACAGGATTTCTGATATTCCCCACCAAAATTCAAATCCCCCGATACATGTATTCCCCAGCCTACCCATGCAAGCATTCTGTTTAACTCGGTTGAGGTTAGGTGCTAGCTTTCAGCAACTGTGGCGATATAAGCACCCCTACCCACGGCTTTTAGCAGAAGGGGTCTTCCTGGTGTATTGTAAGCCGGCTACACTAAATTGTAATATTCCATTGTTAGCAAAAGGGGGTTTTCCTTGAGTATTGTAAACCAGCTACACTAAATTGTAATATTCCCACATTGTTGAAGGGTATGCTCTATGCATCTTGTCTTGGAATAAAACTAAAACCCTTTGAAAATTGTCATTTAGGTGTGATACCTGGCAAAGGCGAGAGGAAAGAGAGTATGCGCATGAGGCATCCATCGTCCAAGGCATTTATCGGTGATGTAGATGAATTACACCGCTTCCATTTCTTCAACTCCCCCATTTCTTTATCAATTCTGAAAACCAATAAACCCCGCGAATCAGTGGCGTTGATGCGGAATTCAATCTTGCCCACCGCATAAAGCTCCGCCAGACCCTTGAACACGTGGCTAATAAAATTTGTGTGCATCCATTGATCTCAGAAAAAGCGGCACGAGTTCAGTACCCATCCCAAAATGCCCATGCTCTCAGCTCAAACCCTTCCCCTCGTACTTGAATGCCAGATTTTGCGATTCCACTGCTATGTTATTTTCGGGTGGGTGGAGCAGTCGAATTGCTAGGACGTGTAGGGAAATCCTCAGCTCGAATCGGAAAGGAACCCACCACAACCGTGGTCTTCGCAACGTATTTAGAGATAACTTGAAGTATAGGGCTTACGCTGTTCAATATTATGAAATTCCTTAATTACTACATTATTAATAATAATAATAATAATAATAAATTATATTACTCTCAAACTCATAAGATTTTTTGGGTGATAAGAATTTTACTTTAGATTAATGTTTTTTATTTATAATTATAATAAGGTTTGTTTAGTTTGTTTTTGTTTTATCATAATTTAGTTGTCAAATTTTAGTGAGAAAAGTCATCGTTAGCCCTAGTCATAAATATTTGCTTAAAGAGAACAACTAACCAATCATAAATCATTTTAGGTCTTACTTCAAAACTAAAGCTTAGTTTGCTATCATGACTCATTTCACTAGTCTCAATACCACCTTTCCATTTCCTAGTTTCAATCTTCCATCTTCACTCATAAGAACATACATACTTTTTTCATTGAAATGTGGAGAGCTATGAACCTCTAATCTACATTAACATGGAAAGAGAGATATTTGAATTGAACACATCTCCCTTGCAAAAGCAAAATCTTTACTAATTCACCATAAATACCCCTTACTTTTTTCAAAAAATAAAAATCCATTGATTCATATTTAGATTCATGAGCAAGGAGTGTTTGCATGACTCTCTCTTTTACAAATTTGGTGAGCAAGAGGTGTTTGCATGATCAAACTAAATCTCTTCATGACAAATTCCCCTTATATAAACCATTCCACAATTTAAGTTATTATCACCCACTTACAATTTAAGTTATTACCACCCACTTAAAGTAGTTGATGTAAATTGCCTTCACTTTGCAATGTAATTTACATTTTAATCAATCATTATTATAATGATAAAAAAATAGTTAATATAAATAACTATATTACCTTAGAGCAGAATTTACATTGTAATTAACTCTTATTGTGATGATAACCCTTATTATGATGATAAATTGTATTAACCATGTTAAAATAATACGAAATAGTGGTTAAATGTGAGATCATAAGGATTACTTCATGGTGCGGTGTCATTGAAGAGTGTAAGGTTTAAATCTCTCTTCCCCATATTTAAGTGGGTTTTGTTTGCATTAATGTACAGTCATTAATGCACTTTATCCCAACGATTATATTTATAAGATAGACATGATTATCGAGCATATATCACTTGTTTCTTGTTACTTTGGTTCTCTAGTTGTGGACTCTTTACGACATCGTAATGTACCCAAACCCCTATTAGGCACACTAAATCAAATCTACAACTTAGACACACTGGATGTAGGGTTGACACACTTACAAGGCTGAAAATAAGGTGGAATCAAGTTCAATACTTCGATAGTTGCACTTTCAAGAGTCGGTCGCGCCTAGGAAGATTTGTTTGGCAGAGCCAAAGCTATCAATGCACATTCCCCAAGGACTTCAATGGAAACTCCACTGCTTCTTGTGCAGCACTGGAAGTAATCAAATCTTAGGTAAGCCTAATTGACTACCCCCGACCCGATATAGACTCAATATGACTTGGCAACAAAGGTTTACAGTGAATATTTAATCTAGTTGCAAAGGGGTGAGACTTGTACTAGTGGAAGGAGAAACTTCCAGATGGATTCGAATGGCCTCTAGAGCTTCCTAATTTCTCTTATGGAGGTATGGATGGGTTGTGATACATCATATTAGACTAACAGAACCTTCTGAACACATATTAGTAAAGCATTAGACAATCAGATTCATCTAAACAGTAAACTAGGCAATTTTTGCTTACTAGGGCACAAGCAGTGAAACAGAGAATTACAAACAGCATCAAATGCTCACAAATTCTTCAACAAAACTGATAGATGAGATCAACTATATGTCCATGAGAAACAACAAGTATAAATCATAGTTTTATAGCAGCAAATGATAGTATATTAGAACCAAACTTACAGAGAGTCCTCAACCCTTAAGATTTTACAATATAGAAGCAAGAATATTGAATTTGAGAATGAAAGGAAGGACTGTCACCACTGGATCAGAGCCCTGAGCAGGAATTGATCATATTGTAGATCATTGAAGGAATAGGAACAATTTCTACAACTCACATTGGGTGCGCGATTTCTTATATTTCCCTCTTCTCTAGCCAAATCACATTACAATCACAAAGACTGATGCATCTAACTTCTCCACCATCTCTCGAGACTCGAATCCTTCAAGCTATGGGATGGATCAGATCTTCAAATGACACTCTAATGGTTGCACTAACACTTTGAATATGACTGGATCAAAGTTTGCAATGGGTCACATCACCTAATGCTGGCTAGGGGCACATCTCCCAAGCCTCTGAGATGCAAAGCTCTCAAGACAAATGATCAAAGTGACAAAAGATGTCCACTAGGGCACACCTCCTTCTTTTATAAGATGAATTAGATACATTGAATGTGGTCCATCCACCTCAAACAGTGCGCCCTCATTGACTAATTTTGTTCCTAACTTTTGTCTTCTTTTTCCTTGCTTTGTTGCCTTTCTGCTTTGGTATGTTTTTATTATTTTGGAAACATCTTGCTTTTCCTGGATTTTCTCTGCTTTCTTGCTTTTCCAGTGCTTTTCCTCCTTTTCAGCTTTCTTCTGCTTTTATTTTGCTTTCTTCTTTTCTAATTTTTTTCCTGCTTTTATGTTGCCTTCCATCTTTTTAGTGGATTTATGGATTTTTCTCTGCTTTCTTCTAGTTGCCATTGTGGATAGCAACTTATAGGGTCCACAATATATCATATGCGCCCTCCTTGCCACCTAATCGTGACCACTCATCACAAAATAAAATAAAATAAAATAATTCATTTTTATGTATCACACACTTCCTAAAGTTTCAAATTTAATTAAACTATACAATTAATGTCTTCAAAATTAACCCCTACACTTTATTGAATTTTTACCAAAACCTATAGGGATTGACAAGGTAGAAGGATGACCATGGATCCCTTAGGGAGGGGACATTACAGTCCCCCCGCTCAAAATTTTTTGTCCTCAAGCAATTGTAATCCCAGGTGTTGAGGAACCTTATCGCAATCCCCAATTTATGCTTCGAACTCTGCTCAATGCATAGTTCTTGAGATTTGTTGTTAGAATGACTACATTGGAATTCCAAATCCAAGCTAAACTCAAATAGATCCACCATGATTTTGTTGCGCCACTTTGATTCAAACCCATCTCCTAAAGGAGTAGCTCTTTTCCTTTGCAACTATATGCTTAACCCTGTTGAAACAACTAAGAAGAATCTTGGGATCCCAAACGAACCTGATAGATGCAAGGTGTCTATGTTAGCCACCTCTGCACTGTAGGACACCCACATAAGGAGCCTCCTGAAGACTCCAAAACACACAAGCAGGAAAATAATATGTCCACCCATCACAAGGTTTCCCATATAGGAAACAAAAACACTCCTCTACATGGACAGACTACAGGGGATGATGGTTGGCTCGCACTGCAATGCCCACTGCTAAACTGATACACCAAGCAATGTTAGGATACCATTCCTTGTGTTTTACTCCTCCAAACATCAATGTCATCTAAAACAATCCATCAATGCATGGATCCCACTATGTATGCCACATTCCTCCCATCATCACTGAAACTTGTGACAATCTATCACTTGATGGTATGCCAGGATCCCACCACCATATTGGAAGTTCACCACTCCCAATGCTGATCAATATCTCTGTGAGCCTCTCCAATAGGACATGACACTCATCTTGTACAATCTGCATTCTAGTCCTATGGATCATACCGTTGTCACTTGTTCCACCCAAATGGTTCAAGTGGAACTCCCATGCTCTGCTATGCATGAGAAAATTAACCAATGGCACAAGTAGGTACCACTGCTTCTCACAAGACCAAAGAAGGACCAAGGATGTGATCAAAAGATCATAATTAAATAGAGAGGTAGGCATGTATGTCTCCCGCTTCTCACATAATAGCATAAAAAATGGCTCATCCATCCAATCATTAGTTCCATTCACATCCCCATGTGTTAGGGATGACGGAAGGCAACCCAACTGCAATTCTCCACAAAGATCATTCACCAAATCATTAGATGCATAACCTCCTTTCTTGGTTGGTCCAACATGAATATGCATATATGCCTTATCCATAACTATGATTTTTTCCGACAAAGGTGGTCTGGCACAAGACAAATGATCCAACAGTCTCTCCTGGAAGCTTGCTTGCGCAACTGCATTCCACCTGATATGAATAGGAATCTTCTTGCAAGATGATTCCATACTTACCATGTAATCTTCCACCAAACCCATATGAGTATGGATGGCATCATCATAATGCAGCCATATGTGCATGTGATGTTGCTCACAAAACTGGGCAATGTGAGAGGTGTCAATGAATCCACAAAATGTGCTCTTACCTCTTGAAGTATTCATCTTTGTAATGCATTTATTCACCCAATCCATCGATGGATAGATCTCTTTGTTGCTGCTAGATCCCAATGGAATGAACTTAGATAATTCCTCCATAGATGAGATTTCCTTACATAGAGAGAGCTCATGGACTTCCTTGTGCACAACCGGTGCCTGTAAAACGTCCTCCATGTCACTTCTTCCTTCAAGTACTTGTATTTCTGCATACTCCTCCTATTCACCTTACGCATGGGCTCCTCCCAAACAACATGTGTGCAATCAGCCACACACATCTGATCACTAGTGGTTCTAGGAGAGGAATGTGATCTCCCAAAATACACATGAAGTTGCTCTCCTTCTACTGCCGCTTTTTCTTCAGCAAATTTAAGAGCCATGTCTCTTTCCATGAACAACTACAAGTAGTCATTCTTCATTTATTCCAGTTCCCTTTTGATGATGCAAATTTTAGAGCAAAAGACTTTGTTAACAATTCCACTTTGTCTCTCCTCCAATTGAATTCTCCCAGTGAGATCTTCCAAATATCTATGTGCACCATCAGTTCTAGACAAAACTTACAGTATTCTTTCTTCAGTGACTAGGAGCAGGTTCTCAAAGTCACTCAATGCCTCATTGACAATGCAGTGTGTGTTGCCACATGTGAGCTCATCCACCATATGAGAATCATGCAGACTCCCATCCAACTATCCATCCCTCTCACTGCTTACTACTTGATCACCATAAATTTGAGTCTCAATACTAAAGGACTCAACCAAGCCAAACCTCTCCCCTGAAGTGGCTACAACCTCATTATGACACAAAGGAATACAGAAATATGAATTGTGATCATACCTTTGCATCATATCCTCCTCCTCGTGAGGTATAAATGTGGTGGCCTGTTCTTCCACCAAATTATCTAGTTCACACCCAACTGGTGTGTGATTTTCTTATGCTTCACTGTGAAGCTCAAGTGGTGACTGGAAATCCGATTTGTGTTCTACTTTTGGATATGATCCAAAAGATGTCTCACCACCATCAACGGAATCAATATCCTTTGCAGTGGTCTTGAAATATCCAACAAAGAAGTTGGGAAAATTAGAAGTGGACTCACTTCCCAAACTGTCAACAACCTGATGAGGGGTTGTTGGATCTTTAGATGTGCCTGGTTCCTCACTTGAGAGACTGTCGCGCCTCTCATGCTCATCGGATGGTTGATCTTTGACTACGGGATTTCTTCTTTATGCATCATGAAAGTATCCGGGTGTGCCCTTAGTCATTGGCTCCTCAGGTAGACTTACATCTGCAACTTGTGGTTCACTCCACTTCACTTCTTAATTTCATCAGAGTGAATCTATGTGCATGCATTCTCTTTTATCTTCAAGTAATTATGCTTCCATGCTATCCTCCACCATGCAATTTGAGGCTTCTTCATCTTAAGTGGTACTAGGATCACAAATTTTTGAGACTCCGCTTGAAGAAAAACCAAATAATCTCATGATGTTTGAATATGCAAGTGGCTTTGATGAAGCTTCACCTTTGGCTCCTTCTTCCTCTTCTTTACTTCGAGAGGTGGAACAACTTGGTTCCTCTATGGATTGTTTGCTGCTCTCAAAAGGATCCTCATCAACATCCTGTGGAAAAAATCCATACTTTCAAATATAATAATCTTTGAAGGATATAGTTGTGCATATATTCTCACCCGGAGCTAGATACTCTTGATAATGGCGAGGCATGTTTTTAATTGCTCCCATCCTCCCCAATAATATATCTTCTAGGATAGCCATTGGTGGATCAAGCCTTCTGTCATTTCTATATATTGGTTCACATAAGAAGTCATCCTCCTCCCTGACATATGTAAACCTCCATCTATGTAGATTACCTCTTCTTCTTCATACTGCTCAAAGTATTCTTCAACCACTGATATGAGCCTCATAGTTGCAGCTTGAATATATGATCTGCTATATTTATTCAACTGAGAATTTATGGAGCTTGGTCTTGCTTCTCACAGGTGTAGAGGACCATGCCCTGATACCACTATAATGTACCCAAACCCTTATTAGACACACTAACTTAAATATACATCTTGGACACACAAGATGTAGGATTGACACACTTACAAGGCTGCAAATAAGGTCGAATCAAGTTCAATACTTTGACAGTTTCACTTTCAGGAGTCTGTCATGCTTAGGAAGATTTATTTAGCATAGCCAAAGCTATTAATGCACATTTCCCAAGTACTTATGTGGAAACTCCATTGCTTCTGGTGCAGTATTGGAAGTAATCAAACATTAGGTAACCCTAATTGACTACCCCCGACCTGATATAGACTCAATCTAACTTGGAAACAAAGGTTTAACATTGAAGATTTCATCTCGTTGCAAAGGGGTGAGACTTGGACTAGTGGAAGGAGAAACTTCCTAATTTTTGTTTTGGAGCTTCCTAATTTCTCTTTTGGAGGTATGGATGGGCCGTGATACATCAAATTATACTTAAAGAACCTTCAGAACATAGATTAGTAAGGCATTAGACAATTAGATTCATCCAAACAATAAACTAGGCAATTTTTGCTTATTAGGGCACAAGCAGT
The DNA here is from genome assembly GCA_027924585.1 of Larix kaempferi. Lineage (NCBI taxonomy): Eukaryota > Viridiplantae > Streptophyta > Pinopsida > Pinales > Pinaceae > Larix > Larix kaempferi. The sequence continues at coordinate 17,391,296 of BSBM01000632.1, read as the reverse complement.
GAAACATATAATTACAAACAACATCAAATGCTCACGAATTCTTCAACAAAACTGATAAATGAGATCAACTATATGTCCATGAATAGCAGCAAGCTTAAATATGAGTTTTATAGTAGCAAATGATACTATATTAGAACCAAACTTACAGAGAGTCTTCAACCCTTAAGATTTTACAATATTGAAGCAAGAATATTGAATTTGAGAATGAAAGGAAGGATTGCCACCACTGATCCTTGAGTATAAATTGATCATATTGCATCTCATTGAAGGCACAGGAACAACTGCTACAACTCATAGGGGGGCGCAATTTCTCAAACTGCCCTCTTCTCTGGACAAATCACATTAAAGTGTTGCAGAAGATTGGTAGTATGGATTACAAATTCGATCTCCCCTCATCTTCAAAGGTACACCCAGTTTTCCATGTTTCTTACTTAAAGAAGGTAATAAGAGATAAGAAACTAATTCAAACTATCTTTCCGGAGCTTTATGAAGAAGGAAAAGTCGTATTGGAACCTGAAAAAATCACTGAAACAAGGACCAAACAACTACGCAATCGGGCTATTACGGAGTACCTCATCAAGTGGAAGAACTTACTAGTTGAAGATTTGACATGGAAAGATGAGTCCTTCATACAAAAGCATCCACAACTAATCAAGTGTTGAGAACAACACTTGTCTGAAGGGGAGGGGCATGTTAAGCCCTAAATATTGGCACATTACCCCCTATATTTTGGCTCATTACATATTATTGATGTTGGATTGGGTCTATTAGTGGTAATTGTCATTAGTATTATCATATTAGCTATGTCGGCTTGGGTCCATTAGTTGTAATTATACCTCTTTGTCTCCTATATATAGGAAGGAGACCTTTTCATTTGAATCATCTCATCTCATCTTATCTTGTGTACTTAGTACATTGTGTAAGGAGGTTTCCCCCTCAAAGAGGCTTGCTATTCATCTCTTTTATTCATTATTAAGGCGTGGATTACTCTTTCTAATCTATTTATGCTCTTTTCATGCTCTTTCTGGGAATTGGTTGAATAATAGAATAAGTAAGATTCTAGTCATTCATGCCATCTTTGGCATGATTTCAATGATCTTTACCATTGTTAGGAGTCTATTTGAGATTTCATCCTGCACTCATGGAGATTTCGACATTGGTTCACTTGGTGTTTGATGTCTCCCTTTTTTGGTTCATCATTAAACACAAATGAAGACCTTATGATGTTGACAAGATGCTTACATGGTTACATTGGTTGTATTATTACATTTATCATCTTGGTTCTTCTTAGTATCACATAGATAGACAAATAAATTAATAAGTTCCAGAGAGAAACTAGAGTAGGATTGTAGTTGCATTTCATGGGAGGTTGATATTTACTATATCTGGTTCATGCATTCTTTTGGAGCCTTGAATTTTATAATTTTTTTGCTCATATATTTTGTTTGAGCTCTACATTTCATAAAGATTATGATGGCTCATCAGTTTCTTCATATAAAGTAGTGTTGGAGGATCCTAAGTCGGCCTTTCGACTAGGTCCTTTGCCCGACTCATTGTAAGACATGTTGATAGTTGCGTCGACCAGAACATGTCGGGTCAGGTCGGTCGGTTGAATCGAAAAGCGGTTACATAACTGTATGTAAAGCATATAAATAGTCTGGTGAGCCGAACCATTAGGTTAACTTAGATTTGTTCTTATATGTATTGTTCTGCATCTTGCTGAGTAATAAAAGGCTTGTGTTCTCTCCATCTTCTTGTCTTGTTGTATCTGTATCTTGTGTGCTTGCTTATATATATTATGTATCACTGGTAAAAATGCAACCCCCTCGACTACAACATTAGTTACGTTGTCGATGATGCATACTTGAAGAAATAGCGAGCATGATCAATTATATCAGAGCAAGAGATTAAGATTTGGTGGGAGAGAAAGATCGCTCACTGCCTGCAAAATTATGCGAGAAGGAACAAGCTGACGATTGCTCAAGCAAGAGAGAAATTATCTTCTGAGACCCATGAGAATTTCGTAGAATCTATGCCGTTCGCGTTGAAGAAGATCTTGGATGAGAAGACAACCAGATGAAAAGAATCATGAATTGATTTCGAATTTGATTAATGGAGGTCGTACAAATCTGTCAGAATGGTGCGAGAAGATTGTCAACGAGTTCTGTGAAGAATGTGTGATTGAAGAATGAGTGTCTGTTGACGACGTGCAGAAACGGTTTTTCACCAACCTTACCGACCAGTTTTTGTGTTCTCTGCCGACACTCTTGTTCAAGTTCTTGATCGACAGAGGCGTTGCGCATATTGTCGAGACTCGACCCTTGTTGCTTTTGCCGTTCCCTAACTCAAATTGGGAAGAGAAAGAACAAGCGTGGAATAAATTCATACAAGAGCGCGAGTGGGAGTACTTCTTGAGAAAATGAAGTCTCGTACTTCCCCAGTTTCCTAGAGAACTTCAGGCTAGCATTGGGGGGGTATCCAAACATGTTATGATGGAGTAGATGCATGAAGAAGATCGACATATGAAAAGGCGACATGACCAACGGTGAAAGATCCAACAGATTCGACAAAGATCGAGCAATGAGTCACAAAAGCACTCCAGATATCCAAAAGATCGAGCGGGAGAAGAGGAGAAAAAGGAGAGAAGAACTAAAGGAGCATGCTAATGCGCTCCAGAAGAGATGAGGACCAGGTGTCATGACAGATGTAGAAGGAAATCTCCTGGATCGAGTCGAGTTTGAGATGAAAGCGACGTCGACGAAGAACTGTCACCGATGGATGAAGACTTGTGGATAAAGCATGGTAGTGCTCTCCAAGTCCATATACTTGAGGTAATAACGCCATGTTCTCCGTTGCATCTAACTCAGAGTGCCCGAGTGCAGGATATTGTCAAAGAATATCTAGGACTTCACGTTGGCTAGTCAGGCATTTGGATTTGACGAAGTAATGAAGGCGATGAAGTCGACAGACTGTTGATTCATCGATTAGAAGAAGGAAACTGGGTGACTTTTCAGCCCGATTTTTCCAACATAATTTTTCATCTACTCTATTCAGAGCATGCAGAAGCACCCCCCCTGCCACTACCATCATTGACTGAATTGTTGAGTTCATCGTAACTACCGAGAAGAGGTGAAATACCAATCGAGCAGAATTTCACCTAGATTTCGACAGAAGCAGTCGAATAAAGTACATTTCCGAGGCCCAAGATCTGAACGAAGCTCTAGACACTAGCAGTGAAGGTAAATAACTCGTTCCCAAGACACATTTTGCAATTGTACCTGTCAAAGTTACACCAGTAAGTAGTTCTATCTCCGGTAATAATCCACCGATCCCTCCAGTCGATTTATTGGTTGAAGCAGCAGACATGTCTCGTATGACAGCTCACCTTCCATTTTACGAGGGTGATGAAGGTCCTCGAAGACATTGGTTCGTGTGCGAATCAACATGGGAATCCAACTTAATTACCAGTGAAGAACGTCAGATAGCTCAGTTTGCAAGCTCTTTGCGAAAAAGAGCACTCACATGGTACATGAGCTACATCGATAAAACACCAAATGCAATGAAGGCAGAAATCAAGCAAACCTTCCTCTCTTTCTTCAAGACCTCGGATGCAAAATACCTGGATGCCAAGAAATTAAAAACTACAATCCAATGACCGACAGAGACTGTCAAAGAATATGATAAGAGGTTTAGAGATCTCTTGAGCCAGGTCAATTATGATATTGAAGAAAAACTCTTAATCAAATGGTTCGTTGTTGGACTTATACAAAAAATTAAAATGCATGTCCACTGGCAGAGCATCAACTCATACGAATATGCCTTGACAAAGGCTCTAGAAATCGAGATGGATGACAAATATCCTTTGGCACATGTCGATAGACACATCGAAGAAATACTGGACAGTATGCAATAGTCAATCCGAGATATCAGTCTGATAGGACTGGATATTTGGTGTACAAAATGTTCTACTATAGGACATACAAAAGACTCTTGTCATCGGAGGACCGACGACAAGATGTCCGACTTGTTCAAACAAGATGTTTCTGCGATATCTATCAAGACTACGACTTACACACTACAAATGACTGCCCATACAATTTGAAGAATAAGCAAGCTAAGTGGTGTCAAATATGTGAAGTCAGTACTCATTCTATAGAAAAATGTCACCTGAACCTGAAGAACAAGCTGAATTATCATGCAGTGTACCAGACAAACTCTGTTGAGCAGCGAAATGACATAATTGAAAGAAACAACAAATACGATCGAAATGACGGGAATGAAGAAATGATCGTTATGACCAGAATGATAGACAAGACAGATATCCTAGGTACGACGGAAGAAGATGTGATCAGGGGAATGATTACTACAACAAACGCGAAGGATACAGAGGACGAGGTTGAGGTAGAGGCAACGACAGTCGATATTTTCGACCTCGCAGAACTGGACAATGTTTTACTTGTCTCAGCGAAGGACATCGACATGTGCAATAACCCTATAAAGATCGTATAGATCTAAAATTTTGTACTAAATGTGGAGTAGGCGATCACTTCTTGGAGGATTTCCCTACTATGATTGAAAAAATTTCGAATAAAAAGAATGTAATGTCTTGTCATGTGTTCCAAACTATGATGTGATTAGAACAAAGAACTTGCAAATTGTAACCAAACAAGGCACTCATATTGGTCAAGACAAACCACACATAAGCAAAGTAACAAGTAAAGAGGATTATCCCAATCCTACTAAACAAAAATCTTTGTTTAAAAATGCATCTGATATATTCTCTGAATTAGCAGTACAGGAAGACAATGAAGAAAGTCGACATGAAGCATTCAATGAATTGGTTAATTTAATCACTAAAGAAGAAGCTGTCGGAAAATTAATTGACTTGTTGCATAACATTAAGAATAAATTTGTCACACAAAGACAAACTAAAAAAATTTGCCGACTAAATAAAAAAGATAAGAACGATGTCGACCCTCTCATCGACCTCGAGATACATGGATACCATGTTCGTCAAGTAGTACTCGATTTTGGTTCTCAAGTTAACATCATGACTCATGATACTTGGGATCAATTAGGTCGACCGCAACTGCAAGAATCGGGCATTTATTTGAATCTCGTGGATCAAGGACTGATTGAACCGATTGGAGTATGGAGAGAAGTTGAAACATGCATAAAAGGCATAAAGACAAAAGTAGACTTTGATATCATAAACCCAAAGGATGGAGCAACTTCTTTCCAACCCTGGTTGGTCGACCATGTGGCCGAAAAATGAAAGCTTCGATCTCACTTGATAAGGGTCGCATTAAGTTTAAAGGAAACAGTCAAAAGGTAATAGTACCACTCTTCCCATCTTAGGGAGAACCATGGTCAAAACCTGTGGAGGATGAAAACGATATAAGACAACTATATCAAGTAAACAACAATGAAGATTTTTTTGAACCAAATTCAAGAGGAGAACTCTACCTTGCAGATCCTGCATTAGTCAGATATAACTCCGACACAGAACTTTACGACTGGCAGATGGAAAATTATGAACTTCAAGAAAAAGAATGTTAGATAATGGAATCCATCTCTAAAAAGAAATTCAAGAAATGCTTTTCAATCTTGACTGTTCCAAATATATTCAAGCGAAAAATTCGCGAATATCTGACTCTTGCACCAGGGAAAGCTGAGCCGACAAATACCCCTGCGCTGCAATATAAGGAACGAGAATCTCCGTCAGTACATGTCGAGGAAGTTTCAAAACATGTCGGAGAATAAGGGATATTGTAGAGTCTGGTCGAGACGTTCACAGGACAAGTTGCGAGATGGTGGGACACACATCAATCGCGACTCCAAACATGGACTACTGCGTCGACATACTTTGTTGAGAGGTTTGGAGGCAAGAAATTGACATCTCAGGCATAAATCTCGATTTTCACATAGGGACAAGATCCTGAAGCTCATATCGAAAAATGCGAAAGAGAATGGAGAAGACTAGGATATAAAGATGAAAGAGCTTGGCCACATCTCTTTCCAAACACGCTCGACGATTTGCCAAATAAATGGTATAATATGTAAGAAGCAAGAGGCGAGACCTTTCGCTTGGAAAGAACTCAAAGAAAATTTCATCAAAGATTTCCAATTTTCCCGAAAGGAAGAACAGTTGATTGAAGCGAGCAACCAAATCAAAAGGTTTCTGCAACCGACAGAGAATAAAGTACCAGCATAAAAGAATTCAATTTCTCGACAAAGAACTGTCTACCACAACATTCAGTCGAAATAAGTCCAGCATTCGACACGACTCCGATTAGAAACAGAGAAAACAATCGGAAAGAGTTTCCAATGGAGAGAAGATCACCCAGCTATGTCAAAGGCCGTCAAAACAGCGTTCAAAGTGGAGACTACAGAAAAAAGAACCAGAAAGATTATCAGAAAAATATTTTATGCCATCATTCACGCAGATGAAATAAGGTGAAAGACCAGTCAATGACAGTCGAGCTCCAGAGTGGATGGATGCCAAAGTAAAAATCAAAGAATTTGATATATCAAATGACGAGAGACCAAAAATGGCAAAAATTGGCGATTACTGGAATGAAGAACAAATTGCAGAAATCACCATCCTCCTTAAAGAATTTCAGGATGTATTCGCACGTGATTATAAAGACCTGAAAGGACTTGTACAGGAGATGGGCGAAATGAATATTGATATCAAACCAGATTCCAAGCTAGTGAAGAAAAGGCCATATAAACTTGCTCATAAATATAATGAAATTGTCAAGAAGGAGATCGATAGTATGCTTGCAGTAGTAATCATATATCCTATTGATCAATCAGAATGAGCAAGCCCGATGGTCGTCCAGCTGAAGAAGCATGACCCGACACGACTGCGAATTTGTGTCGACTTTCGCGAACTTAACAAAGTAACACTCACTGACCCTTTCCCTACTCCTTTTGTTTACAAAATCATTAATGAAGTTGCAGGGCATGAGTGTTATTCATTCACAGATGGATTTTTCGGGTACAACCAAGTACCTATTGCTAAAGAAGACCAGAAGAAGACCACGTTCGTGTGTGAATTCATATCGTTCGCATATAAAGTCATGCCTTCTGGACTGTAGAACGCACTAGCTATCGTTTCTCATATTGTCATTAAATATTTTCAGTAATACATCTACAAAACTATGGCTGTCTATTTTGATGATTGGATGATTTACTCCATGCTGAAAGACCATTGCAAATGGCTCCGGTTAATGCTTGAACGCTGTCGACAAATCCAACTATCGTTGAACATAAAGAAGTGAATTTTCGCGACACCTATCGGAATACTATTAGGTCATGTAGTATGTAAAGAAGGAGTCAAAGTCGACCACGCAAAAACTAATATCATTCTCGACTTGAAGCCGCCAGTCAATCCTACACAAGTGCAAACCCTGTTGGGCCACACAGGATACTACCATAAGTTTATCAGGCTTTATTCTGACATGACGTATCCCCTGGAGGAATTGTTGAAATAAAATCAAGAGTACAAGTGGACTGATGAGTGCAACACATCTTTCAACATTCTGAAGAGAAAACTTGTCGAAGCACCCATTCTCTGATTCCCAAATTGGTCGATCAAGTTTCATGTTCATATCGACGCATCACGCATAGCAGTCTGTGCTATCTTGACACAACCTGGTGATGATGGAATGGATTACCCTAATGCGTTAAGTAGCAGGAAGCCGAACAAAGCAAAGAGAAACTATTCCACAACAGAAAGAGAAGCATTAGGCATGGTATTTGCACTGCAGAAATACCATCACTATCTATTAGCTAATCCTTTTGTCTTCTACACAGATCATCAAGCATTGAAGTACTTAGTCAATAAGCCATTACACCATGGAAGATTATTTCGTTGGCTATTACTATTCCAAGAATTTGAATTTGAAGTCATAATTTGACCAGGGAAGGCAAATGTTGGACCATACCACTTGTCATGAATCGACACCGGAGAGGAGCCGACCGGAATAGAAGACGATCTACCAAATGCACACTTGTTTAGAATTGAAGCTTTCCCCTCGGAACTTGTGTAGATTTCACAATTCCTCGAGGATGGACAAGCCCCAGAAGGAATGCCAGAGAAGAAGAAGGAGATTCTTGCAATGACAACTGCACCTTACACTCTCATCAATGGATTCCTCTATAAACTTGGCCTAGATTACGTATTACCACGGTGTGCGCTTGAACACGAGTGACAAATCATACTTTCAGAAGCACACTATGGACCGGTAGGAGGACAATATCATGCCGACATCACAGCGAGAAATATTCTGTAGTCTGGAATTTGGTGGCCAACAGTTCACAAAGACTGTCGATATTTTGTAAGAAAATGTGATAGATGCCAACGTATGGGTCGACCACTTCCAAGCACTGGAATGCCCCTTATTCCTGTAAATCCAAGCCGAACATTTGAAATGTGGGAAATTGATTTCATTGGAACTTTCCTAGTCTTTGGCAGACGAACAGGTGCACGTTATATCATCATCGTTGTGCCCAATTACATTGATTAGTGACCAAGGAATGCACTTTTCAGATGCCCAATTACATTGATTAGTGACCAAGGGACGCACTTTTTTTGTAGAACTATTGACACACTTACAAAATAATCTGCAATTGAGCACATAATAAGTACATCTTATCACCCACAATAGAATGGCGTCGTTGAATCATTCAATAAAAAACTTACCAAAGGGTTGAAAAAAATGTGCAACATTGATAAAGATGATTGGGACGACAAGATACCTGTCGTACTATGGGTGTATAGAATGGCGTATAAAAGAATGACAGGTCAGACTCCTTTCGCACTGGTATGGCCAAGAAGTAGTCATCCCCTTGCACTTTCGATGACAAGCTCCAAGAATAGTGGAAGTGCTACATATTGATGTCAAAGATGCAAGAAAATAACGCTTTATTCAACTGTCGAAGCTCGATGAGACCCGACAGATAGAAATACAACACCAAGAAATACAAAAACAACAACAGGAAGAATGGCATCATCGAAATATAAAGTAGAAAAATCTATGAGTTGGTGACTTGGCATTGCTATATAACAACCGCATTAAGGGTAAGCCAAAGAAGTTGCACACAGAATGGATGGGTCCATATATTGTTGAGAACATCAATCCCAACGGATCAGTCCAATTGAAAATGTTACAAGGGAGTGTTTTCAAGAAACTCGTGAACGACGCCCGACTAAAGCATTACAAGGCATGAAGCATAAAAAAAAACGGTTACAACTAACTTCAGAGAGAAACATTATAAGCAATATTTCAAACAACAAGACATAAAAGCTGCACAATGACGAGAGACTGGAGGAAAAATTCTAGCAAAAATGATGAACGAAGCTGCAAAGAAAAAATCCCGACAAACACCCGACGACATGACAAATGCCGATAGGAAAGATCTTCTTGATGAGTGCAAGATGGAAGAAATACCCAAACAGGAAGATCTATTTTTGTTCGACACGACACGACCGAAACTATGCACCAACATCATACTGAAGAAACAACTAAGAAAAGCAATTGTGGAAGCCAACAAGCAGAAAAGAAAAGCCGAAATGCGCTCGACGAGAAGCCGAAAACCTGTCACTTAAATTTAATTTCCTCGTCAAATCAGCCAGCAATGCATCCATCTACTTCACATTTATTCGTGCCAAGCGTCCTCGCTATAAATACTGAGCTCAAGGATTCCTGGGTACTCTTTTGCCAAGAATTTGAACACCAGAACTCGGAGCCCTCTGAACTCTTCGCACGCAATCTTGAACCTGATAACCTTGTAACGACAATGGCACCTAAGAAGTCTCGGGAAACAACTAGGTTTGTAGCATCAAAAGTCAGAGAGCTTGAAAAATCCCATTCTCCCCTGGAAACTAGATTGCAACTGGTCTGGAACTCCAAAGTTTTAGAGCCACAATGGAAGAGATTTTGGACTGAAATACTTGATTGGGAAAAAGAACAAACTGGTCCATGGAGGGAAGAAGCACAGAAACTAGGGACCACCATTATTCTACAGTATATTCACGCATTGCTGCTAGACAACTTCGGTGGTTTAAAAGACATCATAGCCCAGTTTATAGTGAGCAGGTACCACAATGGAAAATTCTATTTCGACGAACCTGTCAAAATAAACAGAGAACTCATCTATCATATTACAGGCCTCTCAAACAAAGGCGATGATGCACCAATGCGCTGAAAGCCGTAATCGGTCAAAGAATTCACAGGAACAACTGTCGGAAAGAACTCCATAGGGTTAATGGTGAACCAAATAATTTATGCTAATTATAAGATCGTTGCGAGAGTCGTGTCGACCACTCTATCAATCTTTGGTCGAGGCTCTAATCTTAAGATCGACATGTTGGAGGCGGTCCAAAAGATGGCAATGCGAGGCAAAGTATATAAATGGGCTGAACACTTGGCCGACATTATCAAAACCATCTGCTACAAGTGCCAAGAAGAGGGTGCGGTCATATGATACTCGTCCTTGATGATTTGGATTTCTATGGTGCACCTTAGGCCGACAAGAAGCAAGGACTTTGCAGAAGACATAAGCATATTAATGGAAAACTTTCATTGTTTTACACCCGGAGGAAGTCGGCTTGGACCTTCAACAGTGAATCTTTGGTTGGAAACTTGGTTCCAAAATCTCAAGGTACAATCAACAAGATGGCGGGTGCCTCAAAACATCCGACAAAGTCTACCACCGAAAGCTCTTATCCAACTGGCGCTAGAGAACACTTCGGTCTGGTATTTGTAGGGTGCAGCAGGAGCAGCAGAACCACTGGATTACTACCCGTCGGCTGAGGAAATTTTCACAAAACTAGGCAGACAGTCGAGCACAAGAATGGAAGCTCCTCCCCATGCATGAAGAGTCGACTTAACCATAGTCCAACCATTGACGAATGCAGAGAAGGAGGAGGACTATGAATGTTTCCTTTACATGAATACTTGCACTCTCCAAGTAGAGCCACTGGTCGAAGCAACCCCCCTTGCGACCGCATATCAGGACCCTCCAGAGACAATCCAGAGCATGCAATCACAACAGAAAACATTCGGCATATAGCAGAAGAATTGTCACAAGCACGACAAATCAGGGAGACTAAAATACAAGGAAAGGGAAAAAGAAAGTTGGTTATTCAAGATCCGACAGCGGAGGACAAAGCTGAACTCTTCGACAGTGCCACTCAGATCATAGCCGATGTAGCTAAGAAAAAGATACCTGTTGAATACCAGTTCAATAAATTTTTTGAAGTATAACAACCCCAAAACCACGTACCACTCAAAAAGAAACACAAGCTCACGGTCGAACCCCATGTCGACCTGACAGAAATTCCTCCTCCCCCTTCCCTGCTATTGTTTGGGAGGATGAAAATATTTCGACACTGCCAGCTCCCCTAGTTCCTGCTCTCAATCTTCTAGAATTGGTACAAACTCTACCATAGCCACTTAGAGAAAAGATACAACCGGATAACGATCTGAATCAATTCATTTCTCAAAACCCATCCCTATTTCCCCACTGGCGAGAATTAGTCACAAAGAAACTAGTCGTTGTCGACACAAGTTTTTCGATTGATTCGGCTCCCCCCGACACCTCTGTTTCCGACTGTCCTTCACCACCAAAGGCCTTAGAACCCCAAATTATCGGTTATAAAACAACCCGTCTAAAACAAAACCCTGATCCGTCCAGTCTCATTTTTGCACAAGAAACTTCATCCTTCCTTCCTTTACCAGACGAACCTTTGGTGGAAGACCCAATTCCACCTCAACCTTCCGTCAAACATTTAGAAATTCCACCAGAAACTATTAACCCTGAATATGTCGAAACTATTATCCCACAAGTCATTTCCCCCCTTGTCAGTTCGGTTTCATATGGCAGCCCAATCCACCACCATCTTTGACAGAAGCAATTCCATCTACACTACCGATTACACCACCCACTTCACCAATTCATGTCAGTCCTCCATCCATTAATCCTGCCGATGGTTCCAAGTCAAATTCAATAGTACATCAACAAGAAAAGGAAGCAGCCGCAGTAGAATCAATTGAAGCAACCGCAGCAGATGCACTTGAAGCAGTGACATCAGAAACACTGGAGACAGCCATACCACAAGACACCAATAGAGTCGTATCCAACAAAGCCACCACAACAACAACTGATCAAATCAACACAATAGTACTTGAACAAACAAACACAGATAGAACAGAAGCATAACAAGCAAGCCCAGAACAGACAGCACAGGTCGTTGCTGATAAGCAAGCCATTACAGAAAACCATCCAGGAGCGACTGATCAACAAAAAGGGTCATATTAGCAAACTGAGGCCGAATAAAATGCATTAGAAACAAGCAAGAGATATAAACGGAAATAGAAGAGGCGACAAGAAAAAGAACGATAGGAGCAGAGATAGCAACAACACCTTCAATATATTCAACGGGAGAGTCGCCTATCTGTGCACCTCGGCCAGTTCGAGCCAATCTCCACATACGACTCGCAAGACACAACACAGGAGGAGCTAGACTTACTTACAGATGCGATTAACTGTGAACAAAGACATAGATGCATTGAAACTCAAGAACGCATCCACAAAATGCAGGAGGACCAAGCATCATTTCTGGCTAAGTGTGAAGACTTAGCACAACAAGTTGTCCCGTTGCCGTCAAGTTCCAATGTGACAATTACACTCGACAAAGCATACCAAATACTTGAAACTGTCATGTCGACATTAAAATATGAACTCGCAAAGAATCGACAAGAAAAGGCCATAGAAACATCCTCCTTATTGGCAACGTAATACATAACATTCACCTCAGCTCACAGCAGTTAAGAAAGTACAATGATCAGGCATCCACAGTCATCGAAGTCCTCAACAACTAGTATACTCATTACATCAATGTATTTAAAGAACTACAGCGTACATGCGAGCTACTCAGCAATCTGCACCTGCAATGACAAGAAGCCGATGAAGCTCCAACTCAATCTATCAACGACCATATTATCATGGAAAACAGGAAGTTGGAAAAATTGGAAAAACATGAAGACCAATGGATCAGTCAAGCCCGGACTAGCCTCTTCAAACTTGAAAATATCAGACCGTATCTTCAAATATTACTTTCAACTGCTGATGACAAAGTAAATATTTTTGGTCACGACTTGATTAACCTACAAAACAAGTCGACTGAGGACAAAGTAGAAAACTTGTCAAGCTTAACCACGTTACCATCGACATTCAAAACATGTTGCGCACCTAGGAATATTTTCAGCACCAGTTGTCTGTCTCTGCCGAACCAATCATCGAAGTATGTGTCCAGCAGCAAGCAGTGGCTAGTTCCAGTCATGAACTACAGTAATAGCTACATCTATTCTTTTTGCACAGTTAACAATTTTTGCATCTTCTCGTTTCTTCGGGCCGAAAGAAAAAATTTGAGGTGGGGGAGATGTTGGAGGAGCCTAAGCCGGCCTCTCGACTAGGGCCTCCACCCAACTCATTGTAAGACATGTCGACAGTTGCGTCGACCAGAACATGTCGGGTCAGGTCGGTCGGTTGAATCGACAAGCGGTTACATAACTGTATGTAAAGTATATAAATAGGCTGGTGAGCCGAACCATTGGGTTAACTTAGATTTGTTCTTATATGCATTGTTTTGCATCTTGTTGAGTAATAAAAGGCTTGTGTTCTCTCCATCTTTTTGTCTTGTTGTATTTGTATCTTGTGTGCTTGCTTATATATATTATGTATCATTGGTAACAATGCAACCCCCTCAACTACAACAAGTAGTATAAAGTTTAAAAAATAAATAAAATAGAAATAAATTTGGGGTATTATTTGCATTTCATAGATAATTATTACAAACCTTACATGCAAGATATCATGTATGTTGTATATTATTGGGTCTCTAAATACCTATTACAATAGGTTTGCAAACTTATTCATATAATTAAACACATTATCATAATACAATGGCACACAACAACATCAACACATAACACAAAAATTACATGTAAACTCGATCTCGAGAAAACCAACAAACCAATGAGATTTCAACTCATTTATTAATCAAACACTTAAAAACAAATGTTTACAACCATAACTTTCTATACCACAAATCACACTTCATTACATGATCATGTTACACATTATACCCCTCATAGTATATGTTTACACTCTACATCATGCATGGCCATTACATCTTATTTATAGATGCAATACAACCAACTTATCATTAATAACAATCCATAACTTCCTAACCACTTTCAGTTATTTTACTACCGTTGATTTGACTAGGTCAACTTAGGTCGATTTCCTGTTGAGTCTTTTGGTCGTTCCATTGACTTCCCGTTGACCAAATAGTTTGCCTTCGACCAAACACATTATTCCAATTGGTCATCCGACCATATACTTCCATCGTCTCACACCTTCGACTACTTCGACTTATGCTAGTTGACTATCGAATTTGTTAGTCAATCCACATGCAAATAATATAACATTCCCAACATTCTCCCACTTCTTGTATTCTTTGTATAAAAAGGAGATTCAAAACTTTAGTTCACTTTAGTAGTGTTTCCAATCCCATTGTTTCCCTACACCAGGAAAACTTCGTTGTGCTTACTGACTTCGTTAATGAGTTTGCAACATTATTCATAGTGTCTACCTTTTCAAGTAACGCCTTATGGTTCTCCACCATCTCCCTCACAAAATGGTATTGAACATCAATGTGTTTCGTCTTCGAATGATATGTTGGATTCTTTTCCAAAAAGATTGCACTCTAACTATCACAATCCAACCTAACAACATTCTTCCCAAACCCAACATCTAAACACAACCTATGTAACCAAACAAATTTCTTGCATTCGTGAGTAACTTCCATGTATTTAGAATCAGTAGTCAATAGTGCAACGATTGACTATCTCCTACTCATCCTACTGACTGCTTCGTCGAATATCTTGAACACAAATCTCCTAGTCGATTGTCTGCGATCAATATCTACGGCCTAGTTAGAATTGACAAAACCACGTACATTGATTTTCTCGTTGTCCTCGGGCTCAATTGCATAATAGATCGCATAACCTGTCATGATGCGTAGATACATAATTACTCTTTTGACTGTGATCCAATACTCTTTTATAGGTTTTTACATACACCTACTCAATACTCCCACTACATGGGCAGTATCTGGTTGTGTATATACCATAGCATACGTCAAACTACCAACAACACTAGCATTAGGAACACGTAACATGTACTCTATTTCTTCATGTGTCTTTGGACATTGTTCAACAGATAGCTTGACTCCCACAAGAATAGGTACATTGACCAGTCGACTTTCCTGCATGTTGAAACATTTCAAAATTGTATCAACATATTTCCTTTGACTTAACCAGAGTCTTCTACCTGCATGATCTCTTTGTATTTCCATTCCAAGAATTAAATTTGTTTCTTTGAGATCCTTCATGTCTAACTTGGGGGATAATTTCAGTTTAACCTTCTTCATCAGATCCATGTTATTCTCGACCATCAACATGTTGTCGACATATCATACCACATATATGAAGTGACCACTGACTTTCTTTCCATACACACAGTGATCGACCTAACTTCTCACAAACCCCAGGTGCTGGATATACTTTTCAAACTTATGATACCACATCCTGGGTGAGTCTTTTAAACTGTAGAGAGATTCTTGAGTTTACAGACCAACTCCTTTTGTCCATCCACTATAAAACCTTCAGGATGATTCATATAAATTTATTCTTCAAGTTCACCATGAAGAAATGTTGTCTTTACATCCATCTGTTCTATATCAAGATCAAATGTTGCAATTAAAGACATTAGTACCCTTGTGGAAGTCATCTTAGCAACAAGCGAGAAAATTTCACCAAAGTCATCTCCCTCGACTTTGGAATACCCTTTCGCTACTAGTCGACCCTTATACTTCTTAACTTGACTTGTTGCATTCAACTTTTTCTTGAACATCCACTTACTTCCAATGGGTTTCCTTCCATTTGATCCCATGTTTCATTCTTCTTCAAGGACTCCATTTATTCTTCCATGGCCCTTTTCTAGAGTTTACCTTCTTTTGATTCGATCACTTCCTTTATCGACTTGGGATCATCATTTATGGAATATAATGCAAAAGCAGAGCGAAAGTTGGGTGGAATATACCTTTCTAGTTGTTCTCTTGCTCAACCTGATCTCTTGACATTTGGAGTCTATTATTCCACCTCTTTCGGACTCAATCGATTCTATTGAATCTAGACTTTCATCATTCATTTCACACTCTTGCTATTCTTGTTCATTTTCTCTTTTGACCTCTTCAGTACTAGAAGTTCCTCTGACTTCCTTGAATATCACATCTCAACTATAAACTTCTTTTCGCGTCACTAGGTTCCACAACTTATACCCTTTCATTCCATCTTTGTACCCGATGAAGATGCACTTCGTTGATTTGCTGCCGATTTTAGTTCTTTCCTTCTTTGGGATATGCACAAAGGTATCACACCCAAACACTATGAGATGTGTCAGAGAGGGATTCTTACTAGCCCATGCCTGATATGGAGTCTTGTCAACTAGAGACGTCGACGACTATTCACCAGGTAACAACTTGTGTCAACTGTCTTTGCCCATAATTCTTGTGCAACTCCTACACCATTGAGCATGCTCCTTGCTTTCTCCATCAATGTTTTATTCATTCTTTTAGCAAATCCGCTCTACTGAGGTGTGTATGGAGTTGTGTTTTGTTGATATATATTGTGATATCTATAGAACTAGTCAAACACTTTTCCACAAAATTCTCCTCCATTATCAGTGTAGAAATTTCACTTCTCTAACAGGATTTCAAGTTAACTCAGATTAACAATGTTTAGTAAACCATCTCATTCAACCATAGATAGCTAAAAATGAAATTTCACTCATAAACATATCTAAATTGGAAGCACAAAAGAAGTACTACCAAAATACTGAGAACATAAAGAACATAATAGCCATGCACATAAAATTTCAGACTCAGATATTTTAGCCAAAATAGCCTAGGAAAAACTTCGAAGGGAAAACCTGTGAGAGAGATATTTCATTAATTTCTTCTTCAATAAAATGTACAACAGAATTTTAATAGTGACAAGCACAACTTATCTCAACCAGCAAAATTAACAGGCTACCTTGAATTCTATGCAAGAATCTGCCTCGAATTATGTGCATATATTTCTGGAAATCGTGCCCTTCTCAAGCAACACAGAGTTGTACGGACAGCTCCTCGATTTCAGTTCCAAACTCAATTTTCTTCTTGGAAATTAGTGCCCAACAAAACAACACAGAAATTAATTTTCTGCCTCCAAAATCGTGCCTCGATTTTTGTGCACTGTACGGAATTAATTTTCTGTACTTGTCTCTAAATTTGTTCCTCTGCTTGAAAAATATGTGCCATTGTTTTCTTCTCGAAAATCATGCCCAGAACTGCTGTACGGTCTTGGAAACCGTGTTGTACCTAGCTGTTATCTCAGATAGCCACTTTCTCTCTCTCAAACTCCAACTGGAACTTGCTTTCCAATTCTAGTCTTGGAATATCTCCACTTCTCCAACTCTCTTGGGATGTGTGCAAATGAAGGAATGGGGTGCCTTATTTATTGTTTTTTCCTTGTCTTTTCACTTCACCTTCCTAGGGTAGTTGAAAGGACACTAGATCAAGGGCCCACATTTAATCTAGTGTTTTCTCATCAATGGATGAGAAAAGTCGCTTTTCTCTCCATTAAATATTTTCTCTCTCAACCACAACTTAAATAAATTGAAAAGTCATTTTATAACTCTAAAGTGACATTAATTACTTTTCTCAAGCAATCAATGCAAGGGTTATGTACTTTGCCCCCTTTTTAGTGACTTAGGAAAAAGTCACTAGGGGAACACTTCCTTGGTACAAATTTCAACACTCCCTCTTACCAAGGAAGGTGTTCTCCCTCTCTCCCAAATTATCCCTGAAGAAGATAAACTGCTTCCCCACCAAAGCTGGTAAACTGCTCATGTTCTTCTCGCACAATGTCGAAGATTCCCACCCTTCCTAAAATATTCTCTAGAAAGGTCAAATCGTGTCCCTTCATGTTAGACATCATCACATGAAGGACATCATCCTGAGCTACAAAGCTCAGTGCTTCTGCTTCACGCAGTAAGACCTTCTAGCATATCCTCTGCCAGAACCTCTCTCCAGTCTCATACTATCAGCAGTAGAAGCTCCTCCTGTCTCTGGAATCTGTCTTGCATCCTGCACTGATGCCTCAGGTCGGGACATCTCATCTCGCTCGTCCATCAGTGACAAGTCATACTAGATGACCCTCTTGCCAGTGCTGGAGGACGTAGCCTCTCAATGACTCCTCTGAATAGAATATGAACTACTTGGTACCACAATAATATCTGGAGCATCTGCTCTCTCCTCTGAATTGCAGACTGACTAATCGGCACCACATCAATCCTCGAAGCATCTTGCTCGTTATCTATCTCAGACATAGGATCTGTTATCCACCTAAATCCTCCAACTGTAGGTTGACCACGCACTACATACTCTCCATCTCTCCGATGACCTATAAGCATAGGGTCAACTGGATCCACTCCCAATGCATAAATGAGGATGTGTTCACTCTTGAACAATACTGCATATCTTGCTCCCTCCATGGTTGGAATTGAAAGTCTGTTGTCCTGCAGCCCTGGAATATATCGTACTCTTGTAATCTCCAGAATCTCTCCAAACTTAAGTTGGAACTGTACTCGTCCCAAACCTCTGACTGCATGCATTGTCCCATCTCTATCCTGTACGAGCTGCTCTGTAATAGTCTCAAAAGTGAGGAAGGCATCTCGCCTCCTAGTCATGTGACTTCAATAGGAACTATCCACAATCCACTTCCGAGTATCAACTGGTCCGCTACTGTTGCAACTCGAAATAGTAGTGACAAGAGAGAACTCTTTCTCGAACTGTGTAGCAAAACACTCAATCTCTGTTGTAGTTGCAACCTGCTCCTCTTTCTCCTGCTTTCCCTTCTTCTTCTTAGGACATTGGCCTGAAGAATGGCCAAAATCATTGCATGCATAGCACCTGACTCTGCTCAGGTCCCTCTTCTGCTCACCCCTTTGCTGCTTAGCCCGTCCCGACCCTTCTTGGACTTCTTTCCTTTAGCTAATAAGGCAACGTTCTGCTCATCGGTATCCTGCTCATTCTTCCCTTGAGACCCTTCTCGGATCTCCTCCTGAGTAAAATAATCCCACGGTCTTTCCCAAGAGAGAAAGTTCTCTCGGCCAACTACACACTTCACGAACACATCCCATTCCTTAGTGAAGCTTTTCAGGGCTATCCGCACTAGCTCGGGATCGAGAATCACATCACCAACTGCACTCATTTCATCTTTTACCTGTCTGATTCTAGTGAGGTAAGAGGCTACGTTCTCACCTCTCTCCATCTTTGTTCCATGAAGCTTATCCTTTAAATTCATTTTACAGTTTTCATTCTTGTTCTCATACAAACTTTGCAAAGTATCCCACATCTCCTTGGCAGTATGTTTCTCTACCAAATAAGTAATGAGGTGATCTCAAACACCATATAGAAGAAATCTATGCGTTCTAGCTTCCTTCACCTCATGTATGTCAAGGGCTATAGGATCGCTGAGGGAGGAACCACAGTGGTACTGACGAAGGTCCATAACTTGTTCTCCTCGAGAACCGCTGTCATCCGGGCTTTCCACTGCAAGTAGTTGGAAATCCCTTCCAACCGATCTTCATACCGGATGCAAGCCATCATTCACTGAGAATAACAGTCTAATAAATATGCTAGGTGAACAAAGACTAAATCTCCCACAAGTATGAAAATTTTTTACTGTCAATCTGCCCTTAATAGGGCTCTGATACCATGTAGAAATTTCACTTCTCTAACAAGATTTCAAGTTAACTCAGATTAAGAATGTTTAATAAACCATCTCATTCAACCATAGATAGCTGAAAATGAAATTTCACTCATAAACATATCTAAACTGGAAGCACAAAAGAAGTACTACCAAAATACTGAGAACAAAAAGAACATAACCGTCATGCACATAAAATTTCAAATTGAGATATTTTAGCAAATGGCCCAGGAAAAACCCTGAAGGGAAATCCTGTAAGAGAGATATTTTATTCATTTCTTCTTTAATAAAATGTACAGCAGAATTTTAATAGTAACAAGCACAACTTATCTCAACCAACAAAATTAACAGGCTGCCTCGAATTCTGTGCATATATTTCTGGAAATCGTGCCCTTCTCAAGCAACACAGATCTGTACAGATAGCTCCTCGATTTCAGTGCCAAACTCAATTTTCTTCCTGGAAATTTGTGCCCAACAAAACAACACATAAATTAATTTTTTGCCTCGAAAATCGTGCCTCAATTTTCGTGTACTGTACGAAAATGTATGGACTATACATAATTAATTTTCTGTACTTGTCTCAAAATTCATGCCTTTGCCTGAA
Organism: Larix kaempferi; assembly: GCA_027924585.1. Taxonomy (NCBI): domain Eukaryota; kingdom Viridiplantae; phylum Streptophyta; class Pinopsida; order Pinales; family Pinaceae; genus Larix; species Larix kaempferi. The sequence goes on along the minus strand of BSBM01000632.1, from coordinate 17,370,803 downwards.
AATATGTGCCACTATTTTCTTCCCGAAAATCATGCCCATAACTGTTGTACGGTCATGGAAATCGTGTTGTACCTAGCTACTATATCAGACAGCCACTTTCTCTCTCTCTCAAACTCCAACTGGAACTTGTTTTCTAATTCTCCTGGAATATCTCCACTTCTCCAACTCTCTTGGGATGTGTGCAAACGAAGGAATGGGGTGCCTTATTTATTGTTTTTCCCTTTTATTTTCACTTCACCTTCCTAGGGTAGTTGAAAGGACACTAGATCAAGGGCCCACATTTAATCTAGTGTTTTCTCATCAATGGATGAGAAAAGTCACTTTTCTCTCCATTAAATATTTTCTCTCTCAACCACAACTTAAATAAATTGAAAAGTCATTTTATAACTCTAAAGTGACATTAATTACTTTTCTCAAGCAATTAATGCAAGGGTTATGTACTTTGTCCCCTTTTTAGTGACTTAGGAAAAAGTCACTAGGGGAACACTTCCTTGGTACAAATTTCAACACTCCCTCTTACCAAGGAAGGTGTTCTCCCTCTCTCCCAACTTATCCCTGAAGAAGATAAACTGCTTCCCCACCATAGCTGGTAAACTACTCATGTGCTTCTCGCACAATATCAAAGTCTGCTCATGTGCTTCTCGCACAATGTTGAAGATTCCCACCCTTTCTAAACTATGCTCTATAAATGTCAAATCAAGTGTCCCTTCATGACATCATCACATGGAGGACATCATTCTGAGCTACAAAGCTCAGTGCTTCTGCTTCATGCGGGAAGACCTTCTAGCATATCCTCTGCCAGAATCTCTCTCCAGTCTCATACTATCAGCAGTAGAAGCTCCTCCTATCTATGGAATCTGTCCTGCATCTTGCACTGATGCCTCATGTCGGGACATCTCATCTCGCTCGTCCATCAGTGACAAGTCATACCAGCTGACCCTCATTCCAACACTTGAGGAAGTAACCTCTCGCTGACTCCTCTGAATAGAAGATGAACTACTCGGTACCACAATAATATCTGGAGCATCTCACTCTCTCCTCTGAACTGCGGACTGACTACTAGGCGCCACATCAATCCTCGAAGCATCTTGCTCACTATCTGTCTCAGACACAGGATATGTTATCTACCCAGATCCTCCAACTGTAGGCTGACCACACACTACATACTCTCCATCTCTCCGATGACCTATAAGCACAGTGTCAACCGGATCCACTCACAAAACATTGAATGAGGATGTTTTCACTCTTGAACAATATTGCATATCTTGCTCCCTCCAAGGCTGGAATTGAAAGTCTGCTGTCCTGCAGCCCTAGAATATAACGTACTCTTGTAATCTCCAGAATCTCTCCAAACTCAAGCTGGAACTGTACTCATCCCAAACCTCTGACTGCATGCACTATCCCATCTCTATCCTGTACGAGCTGCTCTGGAATAGTCTCAAAAGTGAGGAAGGCATCTCGCCTCCCATTCATGCGACTGCAATAGGAACTATCCACAATCCACTTCCCAGTATCAACTGGTCCACTACTGTCGCAACTCGAAATAGTAGTGACAAGAGAGAACTCTTTCTCGTACTATGTAGCAAAACACTCAATCTCTGTTGTAGCTGCAACCTACTCCTCTTTCTCCTACTTTCCCTTCTTCTTCTTAGGACATTGGCCTACATAATGGCCAAAATCATTGCATGCATAGCACATGACTCTGCTCAGGTCCCTCTTCTGCTCACCCCTCTGCTGCTTAGCCCCTCCCGGGCCCTTCTTGGACTTCTTTCCTTTAGCTGATAAGGCAACGTTATGCTCATCAGTATCCTGCTCAGTCCTCCCTTGAGACCCTTCTCGGATCTCCTCCTGAGTAAAATCATCCCACGGTCTTTCCCAAGACGAAAAGTTTTCTTAGCCAACTACACACTTCACGAACACATCCCACTCCTTAGTGTTGCCTTTCAGGTCTATCTGCACTAGGTCGGGATCGGGAATCACCTCACCAACTGCACTCAGTTCATCTTTTACCTGTCTGAGTCTAGTGAGGTAAGAGGCTACATTCTCACCTCTCGCCATCTTTGTGCAATGAAGCTTATCCTTTAAATCCATTTTACAATTTTCATTCTTGTTCTCATACAAACTTTTCAAAGTATCCCACATCTCCTTGGTAGTATGTTTCTCTGCAAAATGAGGAATGAGGTGATCTCGAACACCATCTAGAAGCAATCTCTGCGTTCTAGCCTCCTTCACCTCATGTATGTCAAGGGCTATAGGATCAGCTAAGGGAGGAACCACAGTGGTACTGATGAAGGCCCATAACTTGTTCTCCTTGAGAACCATTGTCATCTGGGCTTTCCACTGCAAGTAGTTGGAAATCCCTTCCAACCGATTTTCATACCGGATGCAAGCCATCATTCACTAAGAATAACATGCTCTGATACCATGTTCGGGTACACAGGGTACTACCAAAGGACCGAACACCAAGAGCAACCACTTCACACAAACAGATCACAGATCAATACACCGATGTTTTGACGTGGTTTAAACCCTCTTGAGGGAGACACTCCACGGCCCCGGCCAAATAGCTTCTACGGGACAATTTATTATGCAAAGAAAGAAAGTTACAAATGAGCTTCTCATAATCGATCAACTAAACAATGACCCTCCATGCTCTTTAAATAGAGATCATGGACCAATCGGGTGTTAAGCCACGGATCAAGGTTAGGTTTGATCTAAGAGAAGTTGAGTCGTCGGATCACTCTATGTCGGAAACATATCGTGACCGTCGGATTAAGTATTTACAAATGCATACTAATGCATACTAAAGAAACACACTATCCCTAATGGATATATTACACAAGTTGATCTTAACTAACTCCTAAGTGTCTAAATATCCTAACATCCCCCCTTAAGAACAACTTGGGATAGGATTGAAGGATTTACAAAAGTGACACTATTAGGAGAAGGAAGGAGGCATTAGAGCCTATCCCCCCTTAATGACAAGTTCCTGAACTCCTAACATAGAACGAAGTTTAGAAAACTTTGCTTCTGTAAGAGACTTGGTGAAAATGTCTGCAACTTGATCATCTGTAGGGCAAAAGAGCACTTCAAGAACACGATCATGAACAAGATTTCTGATGAAGTGCATATGTAGCTCAATGTGTTTGCTGCGTTGATGTAGAACTGGATCTTTGGCAAGCTTGATGGCACTTTGATTGTCGTACCAAAGTGGAGTAGGCTGCTGCTGCTCGAATCCAAACTCTAAAAGGATCTGTCGAAGCCATAAAGCTTCCTGACTGGCATTAACTGCTGCTCGATATTCTGCCTTTGCTGAAGAAAGAGCAAGAGCTTGTTGTTTCTTACAAGCCCAAGTAATAGGTCCAGATCCCAGACTGAAAACATAACCTGCAGTAGACTTTCGATCATCAGGATCGCCGACCCAATCTGAATCAGTGAAACCAACCAACAAAGGTTCCCCCCCTGTACTGTAATGAATCCCAAACTAAACTGTACCTCGAATATATCGAAGTATTCTTTTAGCTTCTTTCCGGTGACTTTCATGAGGTGTCTGCATATAACGGGCAACACGACCAACGGCAAAGGAAAGGTCAGGACGAGAATGAGTCAAGTATAAGAGACTACCAACAAGCTGACGATACAAGGTGGCATCGACTTCAGGTGAAGTACAAGTGGCAGAAAGTTTGACTCCAGACTGGAAGGGAGAAGGGGCTGGTGTACAATCTTCCATGTGAAAGTGACGAAGAAGGTCACAAGCATACTTAGACTGAGAAAGAAAGATTCCTTCTTTGGTTTCCAGGACTTGGAGACCAAGAAAATAATGCAAATGTCCTAAGTCTGACATTTCAAAATTTTGTTTAAGACTGGATTTCACATGGGTTATAAGCTTAGGGTCACTACCAGTAAGAATAAGGTCATCAACATATAGAACAAGTATGATGAGATGGTTTCCTACTTTCTTGGTATAGACATTGGGGTCAAAATGGCATCTAGAAAAATCAGTGTCAAGGAGAAAGTTATCCATTTTGGCATACAAAGCTCTAGGAGCTTGCTTAAGGCCATATAAGGATTTCTTAAGGCGGCAGACAAGGCTAGAGTTATCTTGAACATATCCAGGAGGTTGTTCCATGTAAATTTCCTCCTGTAAATCACCATGTAAGAAGGCAGACTTGACATCCATTTGATGGACTTCCCAGCTATGTAAGGCTGCAAGGGAAAGAACAAGGCGGACGGAGTTCATTTTTGCGACGGGAGCAAAGGTTTCATTGTAGTCAATTCCTTCAACTAGGGAAAAACCTTTGGCAACTAACCTTGCCTTAAGTTTTTCAACACTTCCATCTGATGCATACTTAGTTCTGTAGACCCATTTACATCTGACAAGTTTTCTTCCTTTTGGAAGAGGCACAAGATCCCAAGTATCGTTAGCCATTAAGGAACGATATTCTTCATCCATGGCTGCATCCCAATCTGGATTCCCTGAAGCTTCTGCAAAAGTTTCTGGATCATGATTCTCGGAAACTTGAGCACAAAGAGAAGAGGCTCACTGAAACTAAGAACGTGTTCGACGTTGATCTCTAAGATCACCGACAAGATCACCAGCTGCTTCACATGTTGAACAGACCCATCGAGGAAGCACTTGTGCTGGTGCAACTGGAGGAACATGAGCAGGCGGAGGTGGATTTTCATCTTCACTATCATCATCAGAAACTGGAGTTGGAAACCTGTCAAAGAAGTTGGAAGAAGAAGAAGAAGACACAAACGCCGAATCAGGCTCGTAGGCCAAAGATGGCACAATCACCGAGTTAGGCTCGCAGGCCAAGAGACTTTCATCAAATTTAACATCTCTTCTAATGATTATAGCATGAGAATGTGGTTGAAGAAGTCTATAACCTTTTACATCTTCAGAATATCCAACAAATATGCACTTTTCACTTTTAGGCTGCAATGCTTTCCGTTTTTCATCCGAAATGTGAGCCCATGCTTCACTACCAAACACACGAAAGTGACTTACATCAGGTTTAGTTTTACTCCATGCTTCTTCCGGTGTTATACCTTGTAATGCTTTTGTGGGGGTGCGATTAACTATGTAATTTGCACAATTTATGGCTTCAGCCCAAAATTGAAGACTTAGTCCCTTAGATTGGATCTACAATTAGCCATTTCTTTTAAAGTGCGGTTCTTCCGCTCAGCTACACCATTTTGTTGTGGTGTATATGGAACAGTGTGCTGTTGTTGGACGCCTTGTTCAGTGCAGAAAGTAGTGAACTGTTTGTTAACATATTCTCCTCCATTGTCAAATCTTAGCTTAATAATTTGATGACCAGATTGTTTTTCAACAAGGGCCTTGTAGGCCAAGAACATGTTAAATACTTCGCTCTTAAGTTTTAGGAAATAAACCCAAGTGCGTCTGGTGTAATCATCAATGAAAGTTAAGAAATATTTGAAACCAGAAAATGAAGCAGATGGAAGAGGACCACACAAGTCACTATGCACAAGCTCCAAGGGAACCGAGGCGTGCCAAGAGACACGTTTGTCAAAACTGTCCCGATGATGTTTTTCGAGTACACAATCGGAGCAAACACCATCTCTGCAAGATACCATCGGAAGACCTGTCACCATATTTTCTTTACATAGTTGTTGCAATGAGCGATAATTTAAGTGACCAAATCGCTCATGCCAAAGTTTGCTCAAGTTATCACTATGAGCAACAAAAACTGAAGGGAAAGGTGATGACCCAAAGTTGTTAAACTTGTACAACCTGGTAATATCATCAACAGTTCCGGTAGCTAGAACCTGTTGAGGATCTTTAAAATCCTTGATTACAACTTGGTGAGGTGTAAAGGTCACAGTTTTACCTTCACCATAATGAGTGATCTGATAGACTGATAACAAATTGCAGGAAATTCTTGGAACACATAGTACATCACTAAAATGACCTTTATCTACTGGAACTGTTCCAGCTCCTACAACACTTAGAGATCTATCATCACCAACAAATATTTGTTTGGTGTTACATTCATGAATAGTAGAAAAGATGGCTTGATCCTTAGCCATATGATAAGATGCTCCAGAATCAATGAGCCATTCATTTGAAGTAGAAGAAGAAGATGCATTATAAGAATAACCAGAAGCACAAAGTGCATGTCCATGAGAGGCAGATTCTGAAGGCGAATCTAGGCTGATGTGGTGCTTCTTCATTGCTGCTTCCAAGGCTGCCATCTTCTTGAAACACTTAGATTCATCATGATTGTCTTTCCCGCAATAGTTGCAATGACGCTCAGTCTTCTTGCCTTTTGGCTTGGATCCTTTGTCAGTTTTTAAAGAAGGAGTTGACTGAGAGGGTTTTGGACTCTTGTTTGACTTATTATTGCGAAAATTTTGTTTCTTGGGAGGCTTGGACTTTTCTTTCTGTTGGGACAATAAGACTTTCTCAGATGTATCTGCATTGTTGATTATTCCAAGATGAATGAGTTTATCTTGTTCCCTAATCAAGGAATCACAAAAGGATTCAAGACTAGGCTCTTGATAGCTAGCTGCATTCAAGGATGCTTTCATGGAGTAAAATGTAGATACAAAAACAGGATATGCAGGTCCAAGTTTGGAAAGAATATGATAAATGCATTGTTTGTCTTCCCTCTCAATCTTACATTCTGCACATAAGAGCTTGAGAGTTTTGTACTTAGATAAATAATCTTGAATGCATGAAAAGTCACTTGGATTTAAAGAAATCAACTCATTTTCGAGTTGGTGACCTCGAATTTCATTGTGTTTACCAAACACAGATTCCAACTTGTCCCAAGCAGTATTAGGTTCATCAATTCCAGATATGTGGAATCGCAAATCAGTAGAGATTGACATCCCAATCAATCCACGAGCTTCATCACATCTATTTGCCTATTTTATTTTCTTATCATCATCAGTGGGTTCTTTTTCTTTCCTTGTGGTAATTCTGAAAAGTCCCCTACTTCGTAGAACATCCTCCATACGAGATTTCCATGAGAAATAGTTGGAACTATTAAGTAGAATATCACAATGGGCGGCCATATTTGTAAATTAATGGCTGTAAAAGCAGAAACCAATAGTCTGGATGTGAAGAGCTCGAAAAAATAAGCGGTTTAAAAAAAAACAGCACTGAAAACTGACTCTGTATGATGAAGTTATGCTTGAACAAAGAAACTGTTGAAGATGTCCCCAATAGTGACGTGGCAGCTAGAGAATGTCCAGCAAAAAAAACAACCCCCCTCTTCCCAAGATGAACCTTTTGACAATCACTTTACAAGAAAGTTGCTTTAAGTGAACCACTTTTGTAAAATAAGTGATTTCACTTTTACAATGATATTACTTTTAAATAGTGCAACAATAAAAAACTTAAGTGACTCACTTGTATTTTTATTTTTTATTATTTAAGTGAGATGCACTTTTACAATAAAGTAACTTGAAAATAGAAATTGTATGCACTTTTCCTTTTAAAAGTAACTTTCTAAAACTTGAACTCAAGACCTATTAAGGAATAAAACAACTTTGAACCAAGTGAGCTAGATTAAAAGGTATGTAAAATATGGGAATGAGGAAGGGGTTTTTTTTTTTTTTTTACTCTTCTTGCTCGGTTTGCGTGCTTGCCCTTTTTCCTGCAAAACAGACCACAAAACGAAACAAAAAAAACTTTTCGATAGTTGTGGAGTTAGATCTTGTTAGCTTGCCCGGAAACTCTACGTTTTCTCTCTGTTTCTGATTTGCCGAGATCGCGCAAGGTGCACGACAAAGAGCAGACGCAGCCGAGAAAAACCCTTTCCCTTTCTGTTTCTGATTTGCCGAGATCGCTCAAGGTGCACGGCAAAGAGCATGCGCAGATGGGAAAGCAACAATCCGAACCCAAAAAAAATGAAATATGAGATTTTTTCTTATTAAAAAACGAAATAAAAAAAATGCGTCGCTGTAACATTATACCTTCAGATCTGATGAAATACGCGTTTTTGGAGCAACCGGGAACCGTTTTCGATCAAACGAAAACTATTTTCCAATGGAAATGACGCTCCGGACGCAATGGAACACCTCCCACAGCCCAGAAATGCACAGAAATACTAGAACTAGAAACCCTTTCAAGTTTCGGCAACAACAGTTCAAGATCTAGATCATAACCGGAAGCAGCACTTCATAAAAGCTCTGATACCATGTTCGGGTACACAGGGTACTACCAAAGGACCGAACACCAAGAGAAACCACTTCACACAAATAGATCACAGATCAACACACCGATGTTTTGACGTGGTTTAAACCCTCTTGAGGGAGACACTCCACGGCCCCGGCCAAATAGCTTCTACGGGACAATTTATTATGCAAAGAAATAAAGTTACAAATGAGCTTCTCATAATCGATCAACTAAACAATGACCCTCCATGCTCTTTAAATAGAGATCATGGACCAAACGGGTGTTAAGCCACAGATCAAGGTTAGGTTTGATCTAAGAGAAGTTGAGTCGTCGGATCACTCTATGTCGGAAACATACCGCGACCGTCGGATTAAGTATTTACAAATGCATACTAATGCATACTAAAGAAACACACTATCCCTAACGGATATATTACACAAGTTGATCTTAACTAACTCCTAAGTGTCTAAATATCCTAACAATCTGGGCTTTCCACTGCAAGTAGTTGGAAATCCCTTCCAACCGATTTTCATACCGGATGCAAGCCATCATTCACTAAGAATAACAGTCCAAGAAATCTGCTAGGTGAACAAAGACTAAATCTCCCACAAGTCTAAAAATTTATGACTGTCAATCTGCACATAAAAGTTCAGATTGTCAATTTGCACATAAAATTTCAAAATCAGATATTTTAGCCAAAATGGTCTAGGAAAAACCCCGAAGGGAAAACCTGTGAGAGAGATATTTTATTCATTTCTTCTTCCATAAAATGTACAACAGAATTTTAATTGTAACAAGCACAACTTATCTCAACCAACAAAATTAACAGGTTGGCTCGAATTTTGTGCAAGAATCTACCTCGAATTCTGTGCATCTATTTCTGGAAATCGTGCCCTTCTCAAGCAACACAGAGATGTACGGACATCTCCTCGATTTCAGTGCCAAACTCAATTTTCTGCCTAGAAATTCGTGCCCAACAAAACAACATAGAAATTATTTTTTTGCCTTGAAAATCGTGCCTCGATTTCCGTGCACTGTACGGTACGGTACAGACTGTACAGAACTATATGGACTGTACGTAATTAATTTTCTATACTTGTCTCGAAATTTGTGCCTCTGCCTGAAAATATGTGCCACTGATTTCTTCTAAAAAATTGTGCCCATAACTGTTGTATGGTCTTTGAAACCGTGTTGTACCTAGATGCTTTCTGAGACAACCACTTTCTCTCTCTCAAACTCCAACTGGAACTTGCTTTCCAATTCTCTTGGAATATCTCCACTTCTCCAACTCTCTTGGGATGTGTGCAAATGAAGGAATGGGGTGCCTTATTATTGTTTTTTCCCTTGTCTTTTCACTTCACCTTCCTGGGGTAGTTGAAAGGACACTAGATCAAGGGTCCACATTTAATCTAGTGTTTTCTCATCAATGGATGAGAAAAGTCACTTTTCTCTCCATTAAATATTTTCTCTCTCAACCACAACTTAAATAAATTGAAAAGCCAATTTATAACTCTAAAGTGACATTAATTACTTTTCTCAAGCAATTAATGCAAGGGTTATGTACTTTGTCCCCTTTTTAGTGACTTAGGCAAAAGTCACTAGGGGAACACTTCCTTGGTACAAATTTCAACAATCAGTTCTCAACACCTTGATATTTTTACCAGTCTGATTCTCCACAAGAGCTTTGAATTCTTGAAATCTTTCAAAAACCTCTGTTTTATTCCTCAAAAAATACAACCATGTCATTATGGAGAAATCATCTATGAAAGAAACATAATATTGAGATCCTCCTAGTGAAGGGACCAACACAGGTCCAAACGCATCACTAGTATTAACTCCAATATTTCTTTAGCTCTAGTAGCACCATATGAGAACCTTACACGATTATGTTTACCATAAATACTACATTCACATAAATCGAATGCTTCAGAACAATTAGGGATACCTTCGACCATACCTTTGTCGTGCATAGCACAAAGACCTTTCTCACCTATATTCCCCATCTGTTGATGCCACAACATTGCCAAGTCAACTAGACAAGCAGATGTTTTGTCAGAATTAGGACATACCACATTAACACTTTCATCGATGTTTGTTCATCCCTATAGTTTGTACAAGGTTGCAGTCTGAATACCTCTCATCAACACCATTTCTCCTTGCACCATGATATTGCACGTATCTTTCTTAAATACATATTATACTGATTCATTCCCCATCTTGCTTACTGAGATCAGGTTTTGAGCTAAACCAAGGATATGCAATACTCTTGGAAGTGTCAATATTCTTTCATCTTTCAGCTTCAGTCAAACTTTGCGTCGTCCGACTATCCCAGTCGATGATTCATCACCACCATCAATCTTCTCATACTCATAGAACCACCCTCTGTGAGGAAGTACTTGAGAAGGCCAAATACATGTCTCCTTTCTCAACTTGAGAAGACTTGCCATCAATCGATTGAGTTTCCTCAACCCTTTTTCCTTTCTTTACTTCCATTGACTTGTAGTTTCGTTGATAATCCCTGACTTACCGCATCACCAAGATGTTTTCGTTTCCAGGCCAGGGGATTTGGTCTTAGATCTACCCCTTGACTTTGATCTTCTACCGGAGGTTTTTCCTTTTCCTTTGTCTACCAGTCAACCTGTTACCATCAAGGCCTCATGGGTCGAATATTCCATGTTCTTCAGCGTCTCATCTCTTTCGACAACAAAGATGATACCACATCGTTGATATTCAATGTGGTGCAATTGCTTCCAATATCCACAACCAAGCAATCCTAATAATTTGGCAAAGAACATAATAAACTAATGCATTTTTCCTCCTTGGTGATTTTAATATTTATGGACATTAACTAACTGATCACAGTGTTGAACACATTAAAGTGTTCTATAACCGAGTGACTTTCTCCCATCCTTATAAGATATAACTTCTTCCGAAGAAACAACTTTCTAACCGAATATTTCAACTTGTACAAGTTCCCCAACTTTTCCCACAACTTCTTTGCAATGTATTTTTTTGAGACATTCAACAATATAGAGCATGCTAGACAAATTTGGATAGTACTCATTTCCTTCATGTCAATATTTTTCCAGACTTCCTTCGACACATTGGTTGGATTTGTTCCTGGGTCGAATGCAATCCATTGTTCTTGATCCACAAGGAGATCTTCCATTTTAAGCTTCCAAAGCTCAAAAATTTTCCCATTAAAATTTTCAATTTCTATCCTCGATGTGTTATCCATTCTAACAATGAATCAATATCTCCGGATCCAAGAAAATCCAAAACCCTCTGCAACAAAGGCACCCCCTGCAGCCAAATATAGCTCTGATACCAACTATTGGGTCTCTAAATACCAATTATAGTAGGTTTGCAAACTGATTCATATAATTAAACACATTAACATAATATAATGGCACACAACAACATCAACACATAACACAAAAATTAATTTGGAAACCCAATATCGTGAAAACCAATAAACTAGTGAGCTTTCACCTCATCTATTAATCAAACACTTAAAAAACATGTGTTTACAACCATGACTTTATAAACCACAAATCACACTTCATTACATGATCATGTTACACATTATACCCCTTGTAGTACATGTTTACACCCTACATCATGCACGACCATTACATCTTATTTATAGATGCAATACAACCAACTGCTCATTAATGACAATCCATAACTCCCTAACTACTTTTAGTTATTATGTTACAGTCGACTCGACTGGGTCAACTTAGGTTGATTTCCCGTTGAGTCTTTTGGTTTTTCTATCGACTCCCCTTCGACCAAGTCATTTGCTTTCGACCAAACAACTTATTCCAGTCAGTCGGTCGACCAAACTTCCACTGTCTATCGCCTTTTACTATAGTCGACTTATGCCAGTTGACTATAGACTTTGTCAGTTTATCCACATGCAAAGAATATAACATTCCCAACATATATTGGCACCTTGTGGCGTGAGGGTGATATTCTCACCTTGTCATTGATTCTTATCTCTCATATTGAGTTTCATTAGGTACTAGATATTTTGTATAGGGTATCAAAGGACCATTTTCATGACAATTGAAAGGATGGCATTCTATGGAATTTCTATGGATTAGTTTTAGATCGCGGGCATTATCATGGTGCAAATGTTTTACTTGGTTCCACCCTCATACGTCGTATAATTAAAGACATTGCACAATTGGTTTGTCACGCCCTTTCACTCTCATCAACGTGGATTGGTTATGTTTGTACCATTTGCGGAGATTGCTTTCATTGTGTATCATGTATATTTTCATCTTGATTAAGGCATTCTTCTCATACTAGGACATTATTGGGAAGATCTCCTTGTTATTCCCCCTTGCTCATGATGTTCTAGTCAATACTATGTTGTTGCATGGCGGGTTCATGCCTTTTTTAGTTGTTTGTATCCACAAGAAGAAATTAGTGTACTTTCCTAGTGTTTTGCTTTGATATCACTCACATTTCATCACATTTTCACTTTGTACCTAGGCAGAACCTATATCACAAGCATATTCAATCCTATTCCAATCTTTAGGGGTCACATCAATCATTTCATTCATATTCATATAGTTTCCTCTTCATAACTGACCTTTCATTTATTATATTTCATTATTTGACCATGTTCATGTGTGAACATGCCAAAGTGGTTTAAGTTATTTTTATTCTTGATTAATTAATCCCAAACCTTAGTTCAAGTGCTATATTATTGACTTATATTAATGTTTTATAAACCTTCATTGAGGCCTCGTTTCTTAAATTGTGAAAAAAAAGAACGAAATGAAAGATAATTCACTACGGAAAGCAACTTGATGTCCATGGTACAACACTTGAGGGTAGTGCTCCCCTTTGGCATGCATGTTCAGGCATCTCAATTAAAATATTAATATTTTCTAGTGGTTTCCCTTTCACCAATTCGTTGGTTTCCTTTTTTGCCTTGTTCACATTGACACATGCCATTCTAGTTTGACCATGTTCCATCCTTATCCCTTGGCACACATGTTGAGGATGTGGTTGAGCTTGCATGTGTTTTGAGAAGTTAGTTACACACTCATCCTAGTTCCTTTGACAAAATCCACTCATTCACACATATTCATTCATTTGGCCTTATCTACATGCCCACTTACCTTTTGACCCTATGCTCTTGGCAGATTCTTCTAGGTGGTGCGCTCCACTAGAGGGTCCACTTGCACTTGAAATAAGCCTTGTCGACATTGTGTTTCACCTTGTTGAGAGATAAAATGACTTTGAACTAATGAATCCTATTTTTGGAGGTGGTTATTTACACATTGTTCAAGATTGCCTCGAGGAGTGACCCACTTGGAGAGTGAGATTATAAATTATGCACCTTGAAATTGTTAGTATTTTACCACTAGGGGGTGCACTCTCTCTCTTCGAGCTCTTATGTGGAGAGATAAAGCTTTGTTGAAGACCAATTTTTATTTATGTAATCTTTTTTATTAGTTTGACATGTCAATTTTGATAATTTGTAATAATATAATTTTCATTTTTAGGTGGTTGAGCCTAGAACTCTATAAATTAGAGGCTCCCCTCACTTGTAATGGTTGTTGAGAGTGAATATTTGAAGATAATTATATTTTCTTGAGAGCGTTATTTTTTTGGCTAGGACTCTTACTTTCTATTTGAAATTAGACAAAAAAATTGATTTTCTAGGACTCTTACTTTCTAGGAAATTTGATTTTAGTTTATGTTCTAAATTTTTTGGAATTTCCAGCAGTTTGTTTACCTTAGAAATTTTAATTTTCAAATTGCATTTAAGCATTTGAACTCTCATTTTCATACATAAACTTTCTCAAACAATTCACCTCTATAAATCTGAATATTCTGGTCAACATTGACACCATCCAAATCATATTTATACCAAGTTTAGACACCTTCACACATACTCTCCTATACTAAACTTACTAGTTTGTAATCTCAAACCTTACATTTTCCATAACACATAACCATATTGTAAACCACGATTGATTAAATTCCAATACATCACACTCTGGACATTAGACATTGGACTTAGACTTATCTTAGGGATATTACAAAACAAGAGACACACAATAACACAATATGATATTAAATAAATGGTGCAATTATTACATAGGAGTTCACCTCTTTATTCATGGTTTCTCATTGAAGAAATCATTTCCACTTATGAATGTGGGATAGATTTGTTTTACACAAAAAATACAAAAACATAACTAAGTCATAAAATGACTTTTGTTATAATATCTAAGCCTTATATCCTAACTCCCCCTCTTAAGGATTACACTATTGAAGCCCAAAATAATTGAAAGCAAACACACATTGATTGAAAACAAATATTGTAAGTAATCAAAATCAAACATTCTTCAAAAGCTTCTTCTTTAAAAACAGTTCATGGACTAGATAGAGCTCCATCAAGCTGCCTTGTAAAGTTGTAGCTCCCAAGTTGAATTCTCGAGTTCTCAAATTCCACCTCCTTGAACTTATGAATCATGAATCCCTTGAATTATTGGACAACCATCCATGTTGAGCTACATCTACAATGTTCCATTAAGTTATCTCATGACCCTAGTAAGGGTATAATTCCCAAGATTCACAAACTCTCGAACTATTTGGGTAACCATCAATGCTAATCTTTATCTACACTAGATCCCTTCTTGTCTTCAAAGTGAAGGATTTCTAAAATGTGTAAAATGACATATCTTCAGCAAGTCATCACCATTGTCTACATCTGGTGTATCTTCAACAATGACTACACTAGCGACATGTGGTCTTTCCTTGAGATTTCTCTTGAGAACATCATTCACTTGAAATATATAGTTCCAAGCCGTGTGACAATTTTCTTGCAATAGTAACATTCCATCTCCCCCTTGTCTTTAGTTGATTTTCTATGATTGTATATTGAGTACAATGCAATCTCAGGTTGAGAATCATCTATTATATCTCTTGCAATGGTTATCTTCTCTTTAGCTAAGAGAGAAGCAATAATGTATTCCAAAGTTTGCGAGGACATTTTACTAAGAGTAAAAATAACATTGGTGCATTTAAAAGCCAAATTGTTTAGTAAGATGGCTTTGGCATCCTCTTTCTCCGTTGTAGCTTTGACTTATGTTAGTTTCCTAATGAGATATATCATAATGTTTATGTCGTTAGACATAGTGACTTTGGCCTATATCTTGAATTTGACCACTTGAAACTTCAAAGAAAAATTTGCATTCGATGCTTTTGCTCCAAACTTAACATATTCAAATTATCCCAAATTTCTTTAGATGACTTTTCCAAATCCATATGATGTAACTCCTATTCTGAGAGGGGAATGCCAATAATGGCTTTGGCTTTATCATCTCCGCTCTACCATTCCAACAATTTATTTTGACTTATAGGTGATTTCTCTTAGTCCCTTCATGGTTTGTGCTCATCAAAGGTTATGAATCTAGGAATTCTAAACTCGGGGAACATGACTTTATCCCTAACAACGATGCCAAATTGTTACACCAAAATATAACACCCATAGAGTGTAAAATCCCAAGCGCCCAGATAATATCTTTGTGTAACTCAGGAAGGTTTCCCCTTCTGTTGGAGAAGAGCCAATCTAAAGTGTAGGGAAGAGGTACTAAGGTGACAGTGGGAAACCTTTTTGAGTTACACAAAACTATTACATTGGTGCTTGGAAATTTACACATTGTGGGTGCTATATTTTGTCGTGACATTTTGGCATCGTTGTTGGGGATAAAGTCCTTTTTTGCAAGCTTAAAACTCCTTGATGCATAACCCTTGATGAGCACAAATCATAATTGTAAACTATAAATAGCTCATATGGAAACTCCACCGCTGAAGAAATTGTTGTTTGTAGAGGTGAAGGTATCCATCACACATTTAAAAACTCACTTTAATGAATCCACAATTTTGGTATTGGTATGAGGTATGGTGATTATGTAATATTTTTTTTTATAACGAAAACATATAAGAGTTATATATATATATATACATATATATATATATATATATATATATATATATATATATATATATATAAAGATAGCAGAAACAGAGTTACAAAGTGTAAGAGCAGGCCTGCTTCTCGACAGTGGAGAGCTACCGTGTCTTATCTATCATCTTTTACAATTCAACATCTACTTCGACAAAAAAGAAACCAAGGAGGGAAATGAGTTCTCTTTGAGCTTCCAGAAATACTACAGACTTATGCTTATACATAATGCCGACGTCCTGGCAAGCGGGTTTAGACCGAAACGTCCAAATAAACTAAGGCGAATTACATAACTTTCTAAAGATAGAGTGACCCAAAAAAGACACAGTCTATACAGAAGGGAGACCCAAAAAAGACACCATCAAAGGCACCGTGTTTGCTTGCTAGATTTGAAACGCAGCTTCCTTGCTTCCAGCTTCTCCACCGGGGTTGAGCATCTCCATCTTCAGTTCCATTAACTCATTGCGCATACTGTCAACCTGACCCTCAATTCTTTTTGCAATAACACGAACCACCCTGATTTGGGCCTCCAAATTTGAGCAGGGACCACTATCCAGACCAGCAGAGAGACTATCCACTTTCGCGCTGAGGTTGATGTTGTTGTTACGATCCTCCAGATGAGCTATTTGCTCCAAGGCATTCAGATGTTGCAATGCCTATTTAATCTCATAATTCTCACTCCTAAGAACACGAATTTGGGCATCCAGAATAGTCAAATGATCATCTACCACAGTAAGGGAGGTCGCAAGGCCCTGGTTTTCATCCAAACCACCACCAACGAACGCTGGGTCATGAGCCTTCTCATTTTGTTGCACGCAAGCCGTCCATTCCTGTCTCCTTGGCCATGAGGGGAAACGTTTTCTGAAATCTGGGAGAGTATCCCCACCAGAACGAGAAACAGTCTGCTTGCAACGGAGACGTTTGCCACCAAAATCAGCCATGATCTCAATTACTAAGGAGCAGAGGTTATGCCTGCCTGCTCGGTACCCAGGTTTAAATAGCGTCCAGCCTCGAGAGACTCCCGAAGTGAGAGTTTGCATGCTTCCCATGTGGAAGCCACATGAATGGAGTGTGCGAACGTCCCACTTATCGAGGCCCCAAAGTGGGTTTAGAACTTTGGCATATACATCCAATTCAAACAATTGTTGCGATTTTACATTTCCGGAAATCCATCCCGGGAGAGAATGCTTAGTTGGTGTTGTAGACATGAAGGAACTTTTATCATAGGCATGGGATCCAGACCTTGCATTTCACCTTTTGGTTACTAACTAGCACACCTCGGTCTAATCTTACTCCGTTGTTTGCCATCATGTCTGCTTCTTGATTATTTGTTCTCATGATGTGCAAAAAACTTATAGTTTTTAATTCGCTAACAAGGCACTTAAGAAGATTGTGGACTTTAGATGCAGGACTCTTTCTGTTCTTGATCAAATCCCTAGCATTGCTGATGACTAGCATAGAATCACCACAAACTGCTAGTTAAGTGATTCCATCCTCCCTTGAGATCTCCAGTCCTTTAGTGAGAGCTAACCATTCTGCACTGTTGTTTGTTCATCTGCCAAGTCCCCATGCGTAATCTTTCATTCTATTTCCGTCAGAGCCGTAGAAGACTCCACCCGCACCTGCCAACCCAGGTTGATTATGCAATCTTAGATTTTATATCAACACCTCATATTGAATACTTGAAGTAGAGATGTGTTATGAACATAAATAATAATAAATAATATTAGTTAAGTATAAAATGTTTCTACCACAGGAAGCATGGCATTACGACCTTGGTTAGCTGGATTTTATTCTCTATTTGATTTCTTGGGCATCTTGGTATTTCGAAATAAGTACATAGCTTCAAATTGGATTATATTGCACAATTTCATGGGTACAAAGATCATGGCTATAAAGGCTCATCTATATTACATATTCAATCCTTCATGAAGGTTGTTTCAAATCTTAATGTTGTTCATGAGGATTTTTTAATGCAGATATTCCCATGTACCTTGGATGGTGAGGCTTCAAATTGGTTTGAAAGGCTTGGTAGAAAAGAAATATCATCTTTTGCATGTTTGATCAAGGCATTTTGCAAGAAAAGGGACCCTAGCTATGAAGAGTTGCTTTTGCATTTTATTTCAAATTTAAAAAATAGAAAGATCTTATTGAAAATTCCTATAAAGAAGACATTGTTGGAGAGAGCATTCAAGTGTCCACCTCATTTTCCCATATAGACATGGGTTTGGCATGCTATTGTCGTTTCTAGGTTTCTAATTTTGATGATGTACTTGCAGATGATTTGGAGAGAGTTGGTGTTGAAGAGAAACCCTTGAATAATGATGCAATATTTATTTATTCATGTGATGAGAATGAGAGTAGTCAAGGGGGTGAAGTTAAAGATTAAATTTTTTAGATTGATAGTCATACATGTGATGAGAATGAGACTAGTCAAGGGGGTGAAGTTAAAGATGAAATTTTTTAGATTGATAGTCATAGTAGGGAGATGGATTTATGAAATTTGTATGGGGATCATGTTTATGATATTAATGGAGATGTTTCTATGCATGAAAATGCAGTTTTTTTACCTTAGGACAATTGGTCATTATGGAAGAAACTGCAATTTTTATTTTTATTTTTTTTAGACAACCATGCTTTATGGGTGTATTTCAAAGAATTTTATGATATATTTCCAACCATGTTTTCCTATAAATGCTGCAATAACTTTTCAAAATATGGAGTATGTTGTTTATGATCATTTTTGGCCACTAACATTCATATTTTGGTGTAATTGCATGTGAATTTTCAGATGGAATCTATGTTTTAAGTGTTGGACAATAGGATTTCCAACAGTGAAAATTTAGGGGCGAAATTTAGCCCATGCGCTAATTTTTTACCCTTTAAAAAAATCACCAATTTCCATTTTTTCTAAATGGATTTTCCCAAATTCCATGGGTTAATTTTTTTTACTCTAAAAATTGCAAAAAATTGTCCAGAAAGAATATAAAACCCTTAGAAATTTGAATATTTTTAGAAAAATATTGCCCAACATTTTATGGTTGGAAATTTAAGAATTAGTAAGATTTGCCAAGGTTTCTACACTTTAAAAAAATTATGAATCCTTAAAATTTTCCACACTTTCCAATATGTGTCATATTGTAGAAATTTCCACCATCTTTTTATTGATTTGTGAAGCCACCTAAGCCCTTATTGCTTGAGAGAATAACATATTTTTCATTGGGGGTTACATTTTCTCTATCCAACAATGGATAGAGCAAGCTTGTAGTGGTCCATGCCATCTTTGGCATGATTTTGAAGATTTTTTCCATCTTCATGAGTCTATTTCAGATTTTATCCTAGAACTCATGGAGATTCCAACATTATTTCACTTGGTGTTTGATGGCTCCTTGTTTTGGCTCATAACCAAATGCAAGGGAAAACCTTATGATGTTGACAAGATGCTTACATGCTACACTAGTTATATGATTACACTTAGCCTCTTGCTTCTTCTTAATATCATATAGGAGGAATAGGAAATGACTAAGTTCTAGAGAGCAAGTGGATTAAGACCGTAGTGGCATTTCATGCTAAGTTGATATTTATTGTTATTTGGTTCATCAAGTAGTAGATAGTATTTCAGAGGTTTTCATGCATGTTGTTCTAGAGAAAATGCCCCCAATTGGAGTCTATGATACACCTCATATTGTATGAGGTTTCGATTGTTATCACATTGTTGAAGATTTTTAGTTAGTACCTATTACACCATATTTTATATGTAGTGTTAGAGGACCATTTTTCATGACACCTCAGATGATGAAATCTATGTACTATGGATAAATTTTAAATCATGGGCATTAACACGATGCACATGTTTTCCTTGGTCCCACCCTTATACATGGCATTCATGGAGACTTTGCACAATTAGTTGGTCATGCCCTTTCACTCTCATTAACATGATTGGTTATGTCTATGCCATTGGCAGAGGTTTCTTCGGTGGTGTATCATGTATCTTTTCATGTTGATGGAGGCATTCTTCTCATATTCAACGTTGTTGGGGAGACCTCCTTATTTCTCCTTGTTGATGATGTTCTAGTCACTACTTTCATTTGGTCATTGCTTGGGGAGTTCATGTCGTTTCTTAGTTGTTTATGTCCACTAGCACGTGGTGGTGTACTTTCCTAGTGTTTTGCCTTGATATTATTCACAATTTCACTTTGTATCTAGGCATAACCCATATCACACCAATATTCCATCATATTCCCATTCCTAGGGGGTATGAGTCATTTCATTCATATTCATATTCATATAGTTTTCCTTTCATAATTAAGCTTTCATTTGTTATATTTCATTATTCCATTGTTTTCATGTGTGAACACATCAAAGTGGTTTGGGATATTCTTATTGCTAATTAATTAGGT
The DNA here is from genome assembly GCA_027924585.1 of Larix kaempferi. Lineage (NCBI taxonomy): Eukaryota > Viridiplantae > Streptophyta > Pinopsida > Pinales > Pinaceae > Larix > Larix kaempferi. The sequence goes on along the minus strand of BSBM01000632.1, from coordinate 17,350,261 downwards.
CCAAACCTTAGCTTGAGGACTACGATATTAGACTTAAAATTCATGGGTTATAAACCTTCTTTGAGGCCTCATTCCCTCAGTTGAAAAGGTAAAATAAAATATGAAATAGAATTCCATAGGAATGCAACTTTATGTTTGTAGTACAATATTTGAGGGTATAGCTCCCCCTTTGGCATGCATGTCACAACTCCATTAACAATTAATATTTGCTAGTGCATCCCTTAAGGAGAGACCCACTTGGAGAGAGATATTATATTTTATGACCTTGAAATTGTAAATTTTGACCACTAGGGTGTGCACCCTCTCTCTTGGAACTTTCATGTGGAGAGATAAAACTTTGTTGAAGACCAATTTTTATTCAGGTTATATATATATGAACGTGTAATATTTTATTATTAATTTGACATGTCAAATTTGATTATTTATAATATTATTATTTTATTTTGATTATTTTATAATAATATAATATGTCAAATTTTGGCCCATTAGATGTAACTTGGGTAGTTGGAAGGAATGATTGTTACCCTCCCCACCTAAGTTCAATTTTTGTAAGCGATACCCTAAGCTCTTAAATGGGCATTTGTGTTGTATCGACGATGTTAGACCTTCCCACTTTCCTCACGGAATAACGAGGAGTTACGTGAACGTAGCAAGCACCGATCTCTGGTGTCGTGAACCACATGAAAAAAAAATGTCAAATTTGTATTCATGTAATATATATATATATATACATATATTTCATGGACCGTATAATATTTTATTATTAGTTTGACATGTCAAATTTGATTATTTATAATAATATTATTTTATTTTGAGGTGGTTGAGCCTAGAACTCCATAAATTAGAGGCTCTCCTCATTTGTATTGGTTGTCGATAGAATGAATATTTGAAGATTGATATTTTCCTAGAGAAAAATTTTCGAGAGCATTTCACTCATATTGTGAGGTTTGTTTGGGTACACAGGGTACTACCAAAGGACCGAACACCAAGAGCAACCACTTCACACAAACAGATCACAGATCAACACACCGATGTTTTGACGTGGTTTAAACTCTCTTGAGGGAAACACTCCACGGCCCCGCCCAAATAGCTTCTATGGGACAATTTATTATGCAAAGAAAGAAAGTTACAAATGAGCTTCTCATAATTGATCAACTAAACAATGACCCTCCATGCTCTTTAAATAGAGATCATGGACCAATCGGGTGTTAAGCCATGGATCAAGGTTAGGTTTGATCTAAGAGAAGTTGAGTCGTTGGATCACTCTATGTCGGGAACATATCGTGACCGTCGGATTAAGTATTTACAAATGCATACTAATGCATAGTAAAGAAACACACTATCCCTAACGGATATATTACACAAGTTGATCTTAACTAACTCCTAAGTGTCTAAATATCTTAACATCCCCCCTTAAGAACAACTTGGGATAGGATTGAAGGATTTACAAAAGTGACACTATTAGGAGAAGGAAGGAGGCATTAGAGCCTATCCCCCCTTAATGACAAGTTCCTGAACTCCTAACATAGATCAAAGTTTAGAAAACTTCGCTTCTGTAAGAGACTTGGTGAAGATGTCTGCAACTTGATCATCTGTAGGGCAAAATAGCACTTCAAGAACACGATCATAAACAAGATTTCTAATAAAGTGCATATGTAGCTCAATGTGTTTGTTGCGTTGATGTAGAACTGGATCTTTGGCAAGCTTGATGGCACTTTGGTTGTCGCACCAAAGTGGAGTAGGCTGCTGCTGCTCAAATCCAAACTCTGAAAGGATCTGTCGAAGCCATAAAGCTTCCTGACTGGCATTAACTACTGCTCGATATTTTGCCTCTGCTGAAGAAAGAGCAAGAGCTTGTTGTTTCTTACAAGCCCAAGTAATAGGTCCAGATCCCAGACTGAAAACATAACCTGAAGTATACTTTCGAGCATTAGGATCGCCGGCCCAATCTGAAACAGTGAAACCAACCAACAAAGGTTCCCCCCTTATATTGTAATGAATCCCAAACTGAACTGTACCTCGAATATATCGAAGTATTCTTTTAGCTGCTTTCCAGTGACTTTCATGAGGTGTCTACATATAACGGGCAACACGACCAACGGTAAAGGAAAGGTCAAGACGGGAATGGGTCAAGTATAAGAGACTACCAACAAGCTGACGATATAAGGTGGCATCGACTTCAGGTGAAGTACAAGTGGCAGAAAGTTTGACTCCAGACTGGAAGGGAGAAGGGGTTGGTGTACAATCTTCCATGTGAAAGCGACAAAAAATGTCACAAGCATACTTAAACTAAGAAGAAAGATTCCTTCTTTGGTTTGCAGGTCTTGGAGACCAAGAAAATAATGCAAATGTCCTAAGTCTGACATTTCAAAGTTTTGTTTAAGACTGGATTTCACATGGGTTATAAGCTTAGGGTCACTACCAGTAAGAATAAGGTCATCAACATATAGAACAAGTATGATGAGATGGTTTCTTACTTTCTTGGTATAGACATTGGGGTCAGAATGGCATTTAGAAAAACCAGTGTCAAGGATAAAGTTATCCATTTTGGCATACCAAGCTCTAGGAGCTTGCTTAAGGCCATATAAGGATTTCTTAAGGCCACAGACAAGGCTAGAGTTATTCTAAACATAGCCAGGAGGTTGTTCCATGTAAATTTCCTCCTGTAAATCACCATGTAAGAAGGCAGACTTGACATCCATTTGATGGACTTCCCAGTTGTGTAAGGCTGCAAGGGAAAGAACAAGGCGGATGGAGTTCATTTTTGCGACGGGAGCAAAGGTTTCATTGTAGTCAATCCCTTCAACTTGGGAAAAACCTTTGGCAACTAACCTTGCCTTAAGTCTTTCAACACTTCCATCTGATGCATACTTAGTTCTGTAGACCCATTTACATCTGACAAGTTTTCTTCCTTTTGGAAGAGGTACAAGATCCCAAGTATCGTTCGCCATTAAGGAACGATATTCTTCATCCATGGCTGCATCCCAATCCGGATTCCCTGAAGCTTCTGCAAAAGTCTCTGGATCATGATTCTCGGAAACTTGAGCCAAAAGAGAAGAGGCTCACTGAAACTGAGAACGTGTTCGACGTTGATCTCTAGGATCACCAGTAAGATCACCAGCTGCTTCACATGTTGAACGGACCCATCGAGGAAGCACTTGTGCTAGTGCAACTGGAGGAACATGAGCAGGCGGAGGTGGATTTTCATCTTCACTATCATCATCAGAAACTGGAGTTGGAAACCTGTCAAAGAAGTTGGAAGAAGAAGAAGAAGACACAAACGCCGAATCAGGCTCGTAGGCCAAAGATGGCACAATCACCGAGTTAGGCTCGCAGGCCAAGAGATTTTCATCAAATTTAACATCTCTTCTAATGATTATATCATGAAAATGTGGTTGAACAAGTCTATAACCTTTTACATCTTCAGAATATCCAACAAATATGCACTTTTCACTTTTAGGCTGCAATGCTTTCCGTTTTTCATCCTGAATGTGAGCCCATGCTTCACTACCAAACACACGGAAGTGACTTACATCAGGTTTAGTTTTACTCCATGCTTCTTCCGGTGTGATACCTTGTAATGCTTTAGTGGGGGTGCGATTTACTATGTAATTTGCACAAATAATGGCTTCAGCCCAAAATTGAAGACTTAGTCCCTTAGATTGGATCATACAATTAGCCATTTCTTTTAAAGTGCGGTTCTTCCGCTCAGCTACACCATTTTGTTGTGGTGTATATGGAACATTGTGCTGTTGTTGGATGCCTTGTTCAGTGCAGAAAGTAGTGAACTTTTTGTTAACATATTTTCCTCCATTGTCAGATCTTAACTTAATAATTTGATGACCAGATTGTTTTTCAACAAAGGCCTTGTAGGCCAAGAACATGTTAAATACTTCGCTCTTAAGTTTTAGGAAATAAACCCAAGTGCGTCTGGTGTAATCATCAATGAAAGTTAAGAAATATTTGAAACCAGAAAATGAAGCAGATGGAAGAGGACCACACAAGTCACTATGCACAAGCTCCAAGGGAACCGAGGCGTGCCAAGAGGCACGTTTGTCAAAACTGTCCCAATGATGTTTTCCGAGTATACAACCGAAACAAACACCATCTCTGCAAGATACCATCGAAAGACCTGTCACCATATTTTCTTTACATAGTTGTTGCAATGAGCGATAATTTAAGTGACCAAATCGCTCATGCCAAAGTTTGCTCAAGTTATCACTATGAGCAACAAAAACTGAAGGGAAAGGTGATGACCCAAAGTTGTTAAACTTGTACAACCTGGTAATATCATCAACAATTCCGGTAGCTAGGACGTGTTGAGGATCTTTAAAATCCTTGATTACAACTTGGTGAGGTGTAAAGGTCATAGTTTTACCTTCACCAGAATGAGTGATCTAATAGACTGATAACAAATTGCAGGAAATTCTTGGAACACATAGTACATCACTAAAATGACCATTATCTACTGGAACTGTTCCAGCTCCTACAACACTTAGAGATCTATCATCACCAACAAATATTTGTTTGGTGTTACATTCATGCATAGTAGAAAAGATGGCTTGATCCTTAGCCATATGATAAGATGCTCCAGAATCAATGAGCCATTCATTTGAAGTAGAAGAAGAAGATGCATTATAAGAATAACCAGAAGCACAAAGTGCATGTCCATGAGAGGCAGATTCTGAAGACGAATCTAAGCTGATGTGGTGCTTCTTCATTGTTGCTTCCAAGGTTGCCATCTTCTTGAAACACTTAGATTTATCATGATTATCTTTCCCGCAATAGTTGCAATGACGCTCAGTCTTCTTGCCTTTTGGCTTGGATCCTTTGTCATTTTTTAAAGAAGGAGCTGACTGAGAGGGTTTTGGACCCTTGTTTGACTTATTATTGCGAAAATTTTGTTTCTTGGGAGGCTTGGACTTTTCTTTCTATTGGGACAATAAGGCTTTCCCAAATGTATCTGCATTGTTGATTATTCCAATATGAATGAGTTTATCTTGTTCTCTAATCAAGGAATCACAAAATGATTCAAGACTAGGCTCTTGATAGCTAGCTGCATTCAAGGATGCTTTCATGGAGTAAAATGTAGATACAAAAACAGAATATGCAGTTCCAAGTTTGGAAAGAATATGATAAATGCATTGTTTGTCTTCCCTCTCAATCTTACATTCTGCACATAAGAGTTTAAGAGTTTTGTACTTAGATAAATAATCTTGAATGCATGAAAAGTCACTTGGATTTAAAGAAATCAACTCATTTTCGAGTTGGTGACCTCGAATTTCATTGTGTTTACCAAACACAGATTCCAACTTGTCCCAAGCAGCATTAGGTTCATCAATTCCAGATATGTGGAATCGCAAATCAGTAGAGATTGACATCCCAATCAATCCACGAGCTTCATCACATCTATTTGCCCATTTTATTTTTTTATCATCATCAGTGGGTTCTTTTTATTTCCTTGAGGTAATTCTGAAAAGTCCCCTACTTCGTAGAACATCCTCCATACGAGATTTACATGAGAAATAGTTGGAACTATTAAGTAGAATATCACAAGGGGCGGCCATATTTGTAAATTAATGGTTGTAAAAGCAGAAACCAATAGTCTAGATGTGAAGAGTTCGAAAAAATAGGCGGTTTAAAAAAAAACAGCACTGAAAACTGACTCTGTATGACGAAGTTATGCTTCAATAAAGAAACTGTTGAAGATGTACCCAACAGTGACGTGGCAGCTAAAGAATGTCCAGCAAAAAAAATAACCCCCCTCTTCCCAAGATGAACCTTTTGACAATCACTTTACAAGAAAGTTGCTTTAAGTGAACCACTTTTGTAAAATAAGTGATTTCACTTTTACAATGATATTACTTTTAAATAGTGTGACAATAAAAAAAAAAACTTAAGTGACTCACTTGTATTTTTATTTTTTATTATTTAAATGAGATGCACTTTTACAATAAAGTAACTTGAAAATAGAAATTGCATGCACTTTTTATTTTAAAAGTAACTTCCTATGACTTGAACTCAAGACCTATTAAGGAATAAAGCAACTTTGAACCAAGTGAGCTAGATTAAAAGGTATGTAAAATATGGGAATGAGGAAGGGGTTTTTTATTTTTATTTTTACTCTTCTTGCTCGGTTTGCGTGCTTGCCATTTTTCCTGCAAAACAAACCACAAATCGAAACAAAAAAAACTTTTCCACACTTGTGGAGTTAGATCTTGTTAGCTTGCCCGGAAAGTCTACGTTTTCTCTCTGTTTCTGATTTGCCGAGATCGCGCAAGGTGCACGGCAAAGAGCATATGCAGCCGAGAAAAACCCTTTTCCTTTCTGTTTCTGATTTGCCGAGATCGCTCAAGGTGCACGGCAAAGAGCATACACAGACGGGAAAGCAACAATCCGAACCCAAAAAAAAATCTAACAGTACAAAATGATGAAATATGAGATTTTTTCCTTTTAAAAAAAAGAAAATAAAAAAATGCGTTACTGTAACATTATACCTTCAGATCTGATGAAATACGCGTTTCTGGAGCAACCGGGAACCGTTTTCGATCAAACGAAAACTATTTCCTAATGGAAATGATGTTCTAGATGTAATGAAATACCTCCCACAGCCCAAAAATGCACAGAAATACCAGAACTAGAAACCCTTTCGAGTTTCGGCAACAATAGTTCAAGATCTAGATCATAACCGGAAGCGGCACTTCATAAAAGCTTTGATACCATGTTCGGGTACACAGGGTACTACCAAAAGACCAAACACCAAGAGCAACCACTTCACACAAACAGATCACAGATCAACACACCGATGTTTTGACGTGGTTTAAACCGTCTTGAGGGAAACACTCCACGGCCTCGGCCAAATAGCTTCTATGGGACAATTTATTATGCAAAGAAAGAAAGTTACAAATGAGTTTCTCATAATTGATCAACTAAACAATGACCCTCCATGCTCTTTAAATAGAGATCATGGACCAATCGGGTGTTAAGCCACGGATCAAGGTTAGGTTTGATCTAAGAGAAGTTGAGCCGTCGGATCACTCTATGTCGGGAACATATCGTGATCGTCGGATTAAGTATTTACAAATGCATACTAAAGAAACACACTATCTATAACGAATATATTACACAAGTTGATTTTAACTAACTCCTAAGTGTCTAAATATCCTAACAAGGTTTGTATGTGAATATATTTTTGGAAATTGAAGTTATTGGTTTGTACACAAAGGATTAAGCCAAACCCATTGACATGATAAACTAATTCAAATTGACGAAAAATCTTTAAATGTGGAAACTTTATTTGAATTCTTGTCATTTGTTTAAATTTATGAGTCTAGTTTCTTCAAACTAGTAACTAAATCTATGAATATTTAAGCAAATACACCTAGGATTAGTTATGAAATTGACACTCTTGAAGAGTTGTTTTTTAACCCACAAGAACACATACTTAGATATAAAGAGACAATTATTACAGTTGAGCTTTTCAACAAAATTGAAAATTGTCGATGAAGCTTTTGCTTTCTTGCTATGCCTATCCTATGCATTCCATATATGGTAGTGAATTGCTTTACATATTGATCTAATAAAAAGACAAATAAACTGCATATGAAAAGTTTAAATTTCGAAATTATTGTCAATATGGGATTCTTCCATTTGCTATCCTTCCTGGACTTGCCCGTGGACCTCTTGATTTTTGTTGTGCTCAGAGAAAGCCAATGCAGTTTGTTGTACTATGTCTTCATCAGTAAAATGCTCCTTCGCCGAACCCATTGAAACACAATGAAGACTTGTAGCTAACTACCAGCCTCTAGCAAATCCTAGGATGATGTTGTAGTGAAGTCCAAGTATGATGCAAGTCTGTCATAATTTATTTCTAGTTCCTGCAACTTAGTTTCTATGTTGGCCTACTTGGCTTCTTGTTTTTCCATATGAAAGTATTGTATGGATTGCTTCATACCCTCCAATTGACAAGTCATATGTTAGAGGTTTTTCTTGATTTCATGAATGCTATCACTTGCTAGAGGACTGAGGGATTGCAAAGACACTAAAAAAAGTTCCAAATTCAGGATGCGTCTAGGTACAAAGTGGGATTGGTGCAATTCCCCCGAAAAACGTGGAACCAAACCCCAATCGAAATATGAACCCTGAGTGCTAATCTAAGCTTAATGGGCTATAGAGATTCCCAAATTCAAAATTTCTTCAAGAAAAAGGAGTTGTAAGAGCCTTGGAAAGGTGTGCTTACCTGAGAAGAATGCATTGTTGTCTATGTGCTTCAAATCAAGGCTTGAATTGATCATGGCTTCATCCAAAGTCCTCCCTCATCCACAATCCATAACAACTACAAAGGACACCTGTGTAACTAATATCCCAAATGCATTTCATATAGCATTCAAAGCAGAGCATATGATGAAGCTTGCCATCGATGATAAACAAGACTATGGGTAAGTGCCTACACGTGAGGTGTATCCTGAAAATACATTTAATTTTTTGTTTTGAATGTTTTGAATTTTTCACCTTCTTTGTATTCTAGGAGTTACATTAAAATTTTTGTTTTGAATTTTTATTTTTATTTTTGCATTACATTTATTTCAGAAATTTTATTTCCAAGCATACATATTATAGTCTAAGAACCCCGTTCAAGATCCCAACTAGACTAAATTTCAACTTTATACATATTGGAAATTACATTTAAATTTCTATTACAATTCTTTTTCATTGTTTGGTATATTGGGATTTATTTTTAACATTGCTTTTTTTCCTAAAAATTACTTTGAATCTGAAGCTAAAAAATTAAACTTTTTAGTTTTTTTTCTTTCTTTCTAAATTTTCTGTAATTTCCAACAGTTAGTTTCAGTTAGTTTACCTTAGGAGTTTTGAGATTTAGATTGCATTTAAGCATTTGGATTCTCAGATTTAGATTGCATTTGAGCATTTGAATTCTCATTTTTGTAACTCGCTCAAACACTTCGCTTTTATAAATTTAAATATTTCAGTCAACATCAACATCATCCAAATTAGATTTATACCAAGTCTAAACACCTTCACATACCCTCTCGTACTAGATTTAATTTTTATTTACTTTTTAGTTTTTAGTTTGTAATCATGAAACTTAGTTTGTCCAAAGCATATAACTAAAGTTTATTCAAGTCCAATACATCACACTTCATACCTTAAGCATTGGACTTACCTTAGGGAAGGCCCTGCTTGTGTTGGAGAAGAGTCAATTTGAAGTGTGCCGATGAGTTCTTAAAGTAACAGTGGGCAGCATTCCTAAGTTGCATGAAGCTGTGTCCATGGTGCATGGGACTTTACACTGAGTTACACAAAGCTATCGCCATGGTGCTGGGGGCTTTATACTTTGTGGGTACTAGATTTTGTTGTAACAATCACAACATAAAACAAAATTTACAAGTCTCGTAAACATATTTAGTTTATCGAACCTTGTGAATGGTTGACTCGAACTAAACACATAACATCAACAAAAACATTGATTTAAAAATTAACAAAAATGCAAGGTATGACATAATGAACCAAGTCATCAGTAGAAAGTGTTGCAATTTTAAAAGTATTTAGAGCAATTTAATTAAAGTTTTGGAAAAAGAACAATTTGAACATTATAGAGAAAGTTGTGAGGTTCCATGAATACAGGTGTTGTAATGTAAACAACCACAAAATATCCCATTATTATAGTTCGCAATTTATTTAGATTGATCCTTTGTTTTCATTTGTATGAAAGATTTAGACTAGGCATAACAGAGTGGAGCATTCAACTCAAGTATAACAACAATTTTATAAAAGGTAGTTTGTAAAACATTACATGCACTAAAAACTCTCTAACAGAATGATAGCGTCCTCCCTCATTGCGATACTAACATGACATGACAATATCTGTGACATGCCTTGTGAGCTCTCTGACTTGTGGTTATTGTGCATGTGATGTGCATCATAATTACACGTAACACTACTTCAATGGCATATTGATATATTGCAACTTTGTTCCACATCAATACTCACCTCAAGGCTCCTATTTTGTGCATTCAAGATGAACCACCCTTTCATCAGTATCACACTTCATTTCATTTCATCTAAACTTGATGGGAGTTATCATAAGAAAGCACCTCAAAGATGGATTAAAAATGCCATGTTTATATCAACAAAAGAAAGAAGATTTACAATAGCATAAAGGAGTTTTAGCAGGCAAAATATAATGCAATCTGAGATCCAAAATTTTGACATTTACAGAGGATTTATTCAAATTTCAATAGAAAGGTGAACATTTAAACACAAGAAAAATGAATTGCCCTTCTACTATCAGTTTCAAATGTTTTTTTCCTTCTTAAAGATCGAGACACCTGTAAAACTTATAAATGATTTTACCGTTCCCTGATCAGTCTCCAAGCTTGGCCTATCTGTAACTCTACATGGGCTATATCCTCTTCCATTGAGTTCCATCCATGCTGTTTGCCCCCCCTTGTCCTCCAAGCACCCAAAGCAAAACAATCCTGGTGAATAGTCATTACAACCTGATACTGGTATTAGAGAGCAGTCTTTGTTTCATATACTGTAGCCTAAATGATTGTGTAGGAGGTTGTTAATACACCTGTAAATTTCTGAGATTGTGAAGCGCAAAACTTAATCTTTGTACGTGTAAATGTAAGTTCACACTAAAATCCCTACAAATAATCTTTTAGAAGAATATCCTGCATAGAACACCATAATAGATCCCCAAGTTCCGACTCTTCATTGTCTTTATGATTAATTATATCTTCTGGATTCCGCTTTTAAAATAATACAATTCAGATTCCTACACATTACATTCAAATGAATTAAAGTTCAACCTCTTATACATTGTCTCTATTTATTTTTTCCATTTCCACATTTGAGAGGTAGGTTATGAGAAAATCATGAGTTACTTGAAGTTTAACATACAAGGTAGGATGCATATTAACGAGATTAACAAACTGAAGATCTTGAATGGTGGGATAAAACAGGGGGGTATTTATGTGGCAGATTTGGCAGCTCAGTCTCTGCAACAGATTCATAGAGTTGTAAGTTTGTGTTTAGCCAAATTAAAAGAATTAATAACAGACTACTACTGCTTCTGAGAAACAGCTTTCTCCTTCATTATATCTTTCTTTGGCTTTTAACCTTGTGAACTGCTAACATGTTACAGCTTCCTGGAGATTTCGATGGACAGAAAGACTTTCATTCTGCAAGACTGATACGGCGTTTCTTTGCATCTCCAATTTCTGAAAAATGTTCTGATGTCAGAACATCAGAATCTGAATTCATCATATCAACTAACATGCTTTCTAATGGTTCTTGCTTCACCATATTTCCAGTGCTCGGTGAAAAATTCTCACAATCTCTTTGATTTGCAGACAGGTTCTGACATTGTAGTTCTGTCAAGCCTTCACTAGAATCCAAGATTGCATCCCTTTCTGAAGAAGGATTGTAGTTTTGATGATCAAAAAAGACAGCAGAAGTGCTGTAGGAACAACCCTTGGTAGAACTTTTTAGATTATTAGCAGCCTGAGTACCGCATCCTCTCCCAGTCTGCGGCATGGATGTAGGTGACTGAACTGGCATAGGGGTCTGGGTCTTGGCTGTCGGGTTTATGCTAAGTCCGGTTGGTGACTCAGACACTGGAGGCCGACATAGCCAGGGATTTGGTGCTTCAGAAAGAGACTGAGGAACCATAGAGAAAATGGAACCACTAGAACCTGCAGTTGCACTAACAGGTCCTGCCAAAGGTAAAGAATGCTTATGGAAAAGCAAATGAGCAATGGTGCGATCAATTGGATTTGTCTCCGTTTCCATGTCATTCACTCCCATACACCTGCATAGAGCACAATCATTGCCATAGTATTAAACTTAAAATATATTTCACTGCTGGCTAAACTAAGTAAAGGTAATACAACTCTAGTAATGTTTGGTTCAAGTAGGTGTTTAGTGTGCAGAAGTCATGTCCAGTGGTAGTAATGCAAATATGTAACAACAAACACACTATGTAGAGCACTTACAAATCTGGTTCATTTTCAATGCCATTTATGTTGCCTACTACAGCATCAATACTGTCAAAAGTTATGCAGTAGATCAGTTAATTAGAGGTTTGTTTAGTTTTGCACACATGATTTGGAATGCAGCTGAGTTTGGAACTCAGGGATCTATGGTTTTGAAATGTTTTCTCGTCTTTGGCACATGTAACAATATGGTCAGAAGTTTCATGCTTGCTTACGATTACTGTCATTACTCTAGTTTTGAAACACAATGACATAAAAACTGAACAATAACGTTTTGTTTTGGTTTCTGAACCATATTATATCAACTGCTTAATAAAAATACAGCAGCACACCATAGTGCAAAGTATTTTTGCTTGGGTAGCAAACCTATTAGTCTGGGTTTCGTCACAATTGATAGACATGCACATGCCACCTACTCCAATTTGTTCTTCATGATTTTGACTATTGTTCTTGGTATCATTGATGCAGCGCCGTTGCATTGCACTTCTAGCGAGACGAAATAATGCACCTCGGATGCATAACCTTGTTCTGATATCCAACTACAGGAAGAAACAAATTTTAGCAAGAGTGATATTACAATTGTATTCAAAATAAATATCATGCCATTCCTCCAATATGAAGATAGTTAGACAAGATCCACTTATAGCCATTGTTTTACCCCTTCTATGATATTTTGAAGCTGATGAAGTACGGTTGCCTCTAGAGAGCCATCATTATCAATATAAGTAACTACTGAAGCTGCAGTGGAATTTTCCCGTGGGGTTAATGAATCTGATTCTACACTTAATGACTGCAAAACTTTGCTAGCCCCTTCCTTTGGACTTACAACTGCATGTTGAGATTGATTTTTCTGTGGCTGCTTATCAACAACAGAATGATCCATGGAATCATTCTGACCACCAAATTGCTGCTGTTGATGTTCGATTGCAAGTCTTGCCTGCATCTGCTGGCGCCATCTTAGTTTCTCTATCTTTTCTTGTGGTGTCATATTAGAAGGCCTTGAGGGAATTTCAAAAGGTTTCTTTGTATGCTGTGGTTGATTTGATACATCTGCTGCTAGCTGATAACCAACAAATAGTGATTGAGATTGATCTGACTGGGGTCTAAGATTTGGTAAAGAAGGCATGATAGGCATATAATGCAAAGGATACCCATGGCCTGCATGGATGTATGGAACCTGAGGGTACACCTGCCTTAAGGAATTAGCTTCCCCCAATTGCTTCTGTGTGGCATGCACTGGAGAGGGAAATATTTGCAGAGCTGATGATACTGAATTCTGTATCTTTGGAGATATAGACTGGTGCCCTTGAAAGCCTGTGGAATAAGAGATAACAGGTGGCATACTCTGTGTAGCTTTTCTATCAGAGAGATGTTTTTTGTGCTTGTCTTCAGGTTGTTTGTGACTTGTCTGCTTTCTGTACGAATTAGCCTGTAATAAGGTAGTGAAGTAAGATAAACAATGTAATATAATTAAAATAACTGCTTATGTTTTACAATCGTGCCCAAAAATAATCAAACAAATTTTGCATCCTAAGTAGGAGTGAAAATTCAACTCAAGGATATTAAAAGCTGCACCACTAGAAGATTACCAGCTTGTTTGAACTTATTACTTGCCACTATCTTGTTCCAAGTGGAAACGATACCAAACACAAGAAACACTTTATACACTTAATCTAGGCAGCACAACAATCAAAGTATTATAATTTTTTGTTCCTATGGAATGACAAGCAATGAAGTTGTAACTATGTTATGTTGAATCCTGATTACAAAGAGAGCTGTCATTTATAAGGTTAACCAAGTCATAAAATATGACTTTCTCGATGGGCTGTCAAATTATCAGAGTAACTAAAGCCTTTCTGCATACTTCAAAAGCTAGACTTATCTAATCTTATATTAAAATATATTTGCTCTAGAAAAATCTTTTTGGTTATTGTCCACAAATCTGGCAGTCTGCTAGACTAATATCAATGTTCCACCATGTTTCACGGACATGGGGGTACAGGAATGGGGCAAGACTTGTTTTAGTTGGAGAGTCGGAGTTGACTATGGAGTCTGGACAAGATTCGTTTTGGACAGAGAGGCAGAGTTGACTTGGGATACAACTCATTTTGGCTTGTGAGTCAAAGTCAACTTTGAACTTTATAAAGACTTGCCCACCATGAAAAATACAAAAAATGTAGATTTAAAAGCAATAAAAATATATTTAGCTTATACATGAGAGATTACATGATTATAACCTATGTTGCATGGGTACCCGTACCGGGGGGTCGGGTACACGTACCCGTACCGGGTATGCGTACCAGGTACTTGGGTACTTCAATGGTACGTTCCCAGCCGTACCCAGCCGTACCCAAATTCAAACTCACGTACCGGGTACTTCACTTATGAAAACAGGGTACTTGCATGGATTTTGGTATGCCATACCGCATGTTTGGGTACTCGGGAGGTACGGCCGTTGGGAAATTTACCTTAGCTTGCCGTCGAGGGGGGTCGATTTGCAATGTTTGATGTTTAAAATTTTAAAAATTAAAAAAAAAACATTGAAACACATGTTATGTGGGCACTTACCCCTTACCTAAACCTGCGCGGCACTCCATTTCTCACTGCTAGTGCTCCGTGCTCACTACTCCAACGATGCCTATCTAGAGAGCTTCCTGACAGAGGACCTTAGTGATGCTGATGACATTGATCCCGAGGACGCTGATGACATGGCTTGAGGAAGCCAAATCAGCTATCTTGTTCATTGTTCAATGTTTACTGTTTTGAACTTTCTTTTTCATGTCTGGAAATGCCATTCAGTCTTCCAGTCTTCCACTTGATATCTACTATGAGTCTATGTCATATGATTTATCAAATTTATTGAGGAAGCCAAATCAGCTATCTTGTTCATTGTTCAATGTTTACTGTTTTGAACTTTCTTTTTCATGTCTGGAAATGCCATTCAGTCTTCCAGTCTTCCACTTGATATCTACTATGAGTCTATGTCATATGATTTATCAAATTTGTTATTTTATGTTTCAAATTTTCAATGTGAATGTTCATATGAATCATTGAATTTAGAAATATCAAATATACATGTATGATGTGATGTGACATGTTTTATTTTTATAAATTTTAATATATATATATATATATATATATATATATATATATACAGTACCCCTGACGTACCCAAGTACCCTGTTTCAAAAAGTGGCGTCCCCGTCCCCGTACCCACGTTTCCTGGCAACTTAGATTATAACACAAATACGTTGAATATAATGCAAAAATAAACCAAACATAACTAGGTATATCATACAGTGCACATTACACAAGATATGATCATGATCAACAATCATATCTATTATCATCATCCACTCATCAAGATTTGCGAAGATTCTAAATTGTCATGGACCATGGCTTATGATTCATGAATGCCCACTGTTAAGACTCAAAGAGTCGAATCCATATAACAAAACCCTGCAGCTGGTCAAAATCCTAGCTGGTGTACGAATGTCCAAAATGCTCACTGTTGTGCTTCAAGTTCGAAACACAAGTCAGAAACCCTTCTCATAAGGAAAAAGTCCCCATGCTTTTCCAGGCCATAACTAGGCCCATTGCAGTAAATCATTCTTTTACTCAGCACTTATACTTATTGGTTGGTGACTGGTCCAGAGACCTATGCAGAGACTTAGACCAATCCTGTGACAAGGCTCTGAAGTGTGAATCTCTCTTTCACCAGTGAAAGAGGAAATCGATCTATCAATCTTGTCTGCCATGGGAGTGGGAGGAAGAGTGGAATCCTTAGCTCCACACCCCACACCTTGCATCAGAAGAAAGGCATGTGAAGCCGTGAGCATATAAAGAATGAAATGAGAACCAGAGGGGGCACATCATTACACTACTCACTCTAGATAGGCTAAAGCTTGCAGAACTATGGATCAAGGGGAAGTAAGTAACAAAGGTGAAAATGGCAAAAACCTCTGATTTTATACTCTTTGACTCAACAGTTCTGTGTTTTACTCTGCAGGTTTATGGTTGACTCGGGTGGTTTTGTCCTTCCCCAGGCAAACTCAATGGGCTTGTCTGCTTTTTGATGGGCCCAGGTGGTCAACCCAGGTCCAAGTCAGACCCACAGAGTCTAGGTCAAACCGACCTATTTCATTTACAGGTTAAGCAGACTTTGCAAGACCCATGTGGACACAGAGAGCCCTGTTACTGTGGGGGGGATGTGGAGACACCCCCCAGATTTTAGAAAATGTCAGGGGAAATAGGGGACCCTGTCCAAAATCCTAAAAAAAATAAATATTTAAATATATGAAAAACAATGACAAGTCACAAACATGAACAATGAAAGCATAAAATTGTATTCACATTTGCTTTAGGTTTTGATTTGTATTTTAGTTTTTTAATCTTTTTTCACTTTTTCTAAGGCCTGAGTAAAAAACCATTTGTGGGCCATCTTGGTATCCCCCTTTTTGAGGGGGTTTTCCTAGGCATATCCTATTTGCTAAGAAATGCCCCACCCTGCACTGAGTTCCCTGTCCTGCAAACATGGGAAGCATGGGGGTGTGCATCCCTGTGTAATACCAACTAATATCTTTCACAAAACAAGACAGAATAAAGGAAGTGAGGTAACCAAATAAGCCATGTGTTGGGAAATTATACCAAGGAAAATGCTTGAAGCACATTACCTTGTCTTCTTGCTTGATATCAGTGTCCTCTATTTGAGACCTTGGTGTTCCTTCTGGCCTCTCACTGTTCTCTAATCGCTGCCAATCAGCATGATAAGGAAACTAAGAAATCTCATAGGCAAGAAGCTGCTCAAAGAGACTAGCAAAATCATTTCAGGATCATACTGAATTTGACTCTGAATAGATCACATACAATTACAAACCTATGCATTGTTTTCAAAGCACTCTAAAAACAGCTTTCATTAACTCTGAAATTTAACAAATCTGATACTGCAGCCCAGGACCCTACTTGTAATAAGTCACTTAATGAATGTTCTATGCACCTGTTCTTCCAATGAGCATTTGTTCTCATTCAGTGCATGCTGTTGTGATTGCTCGATGTGCACAGAAGACTGTTGTTCAAAAGGCTTGTCTGTATTTGAGATACTATCATCCTTCTTACAATCAATCACCTTTGAATCACCTTTCTGACATGAGGCCAGGAGAGGAGGATTATCACAAGGCATGAATTCCATCTTTAATTCATCTTCTTGTGATTTCCTTCTAAGTGCTCTTGAATCTGGGCTTGATGAGGCCATTCCATGTTGAACTGTCCCCTGAGGGCTATTATCAACACAAGCAGACGAAGATGAGACCCATAGTAAGTCATCCACGCTGCTATTCACTGCATGTCCAATCGTAGATTCACAGTTTCTGGAACAAGCATCACTCATGAGCAGAAAAAGCCAAAATAGTTCTTCAAAGGCAATAAGAAACAAATTACGTTAAGACAGCCTGAACAAAGCCAAGAAAGGAATCCACAACTCAGGAATCCACTGAAGAAGATGTGAAAAAAGGATAATCAAAACCATTACATGATAACTTCTGCATGTGGAATTTATATAGCTATATACATAAAGTACACCGAAAAACAATGAGTATATCTTTCTATTTGTTGATATCACTCTGGATGAATAATTAACATATACATAGATAGAACAAGCATTATATTAAAGTTGCATGCTGATAATGTACAAAATAAAGTCTTCATGTTTTCACTGGCTACTAGCTGAAGGTAAAATGGAGTTATAAAGTTTAAACAAAAATATTAAAGTTACCTAAGAAGTCTCTCAACATCTTCAAAGTTGCCAATGTTGGCCCAACCATACTCCAGCAGGCTGTAACTATTTTTATCTTCATGCTCATGCCCAAAAAGTTGAAGGTCATCTTCTGGTGGGCAAATATCAGTAAGTGAGAAAGGGCAAGAATTATTCATAATTGTTGCATCCCTGTCCCCGAGTATAGAATCCCCATTCTCAAGTATAGGATCCTCCTTATAAATCCCTGCAATCAAGTCATTCTCAGCTGACCCTAGTTTTACATCTGTGTAGCAATCAACACCTGCTCCTTGTCCAGATTTAATCCCCATTCCGGAATCAGCATGCATTGAGTTGTAAGTAGCCTGCTTTTCATCTTGTACATCACACCATGAATCCATATCCAGTAACTGAGTTGATGGTTCCTCGCCATTTGAACATGCCATAACTTCCTCCTTTTCCCTGTGCAAAACATTTTTATTCCCTACAGGCTTTTGCTCTGTACTTTTAGATAGAACATTGAGATTCTCACTACACCACTTTTTCCTATATTCACCTTTCACCATCCATGTACCTTCTTGTGTGTCTTCAGGATCAGGCACAATATGGTCATCACTCTCCTCAAATCCATCCCAAATCACATCATCAACCTGAGAAAATCACAAAAGAACATATATTCTTAGATCGATCCTCAAGAGAGTCTTTTTGTATTTATGGCAGTGTTATATTAGGCAGGCATTAAACTTAAGACAAGATATTTGTGTAAGACTGAAGTAAAGATTAAAAGAAATTGCTTCATTCCGAGGCCAAAATATTTCTACATCCAAAAGTGCAAGACTGCAATATTAGATAGGTATAAAATTCCTCAATAGATGTGAGTAGACACGGGAAAGGAAAAAAGAAGTCATCAGCAATCAGTAAAAGTCCCTTATGCATAGACAATAACAAACGCAATGGATTGGCAAGTGCTTCAAATAACTCTACACAGCACAATCACTTTACCCATTGATGCAAGAGAGTGTGATGTGCATGTGCTGCTTCACAATAATTTGATAAGTTAAGCACTGCTAGAGCCTAGAGGTTGACAGAAAATACCACAATTTAACACGATATTCACTGAGATATAGTATTGTAACTAGAAAAGATCTCTCCCACATGAAAATCCAACAAGATCAACTTTTGTCTGTCTCCCGTTAATCAGATATTTTGAGTTGGACAGATTTTTACCAAAATCACTTCTCTTAGTTTAACAAGAAGAAGCATTTTAATTCTAACAGTCCTCTACATGTGAAAAACAATTACTCAGGAAATTACTGTATCTGGTAAAAGGAGATAACTACCTAAATACTTAAGTTTGCCAAATTAGTGATAGCGCAGTTTCATGAAAAATCAAATCAAGGGATTCCTAAACTGCAATGAAAAAGAGTTAAACCAAACATAATAATGACTTTAAAAAGGTAAAATATCTATTGGAAAAAGAATTAAATACAATAAGGATATGGCAAGTTCAGTTGTTCCATAGAGTCAGATTTATAAGAGGGAACAAGTAACAACTTCTCTTTTCTGATAGTTTTGCAGAACCTGTAGGAAAAAAACATCTGGCTATTTGATTTTTTTGTTAATGGACAAGAACACCTTTTCCAATTATAAGCAGGATGCCCATTTTAGTTGTAGCAAGGAAAGGGAAAGTTATCACATAAAATTATTACTGGCCAAGTTACAGAACCATTCACGCATTTGTCAACAAGCATAAGTCAATTGCAAGAAAATAAAATTTAATAACGTAAATACATGCCACGACTCCTCTCCAAGCTTGTTAATGAATAAGAAATTATTTAAGGTGATGTAAAAGTATAATAATGTAATGAATATTAACATTCTAGGGCTAAGATCTAGGCTAGAATAGTAATTATAAACAACAGTTGGCCCATTGGTAGGCCAATTGTCAAGTGCTACACTAAACATGTATCAATAACACATGTTGCACTCTTTTCACTCATCATTCAATTTTCAGTTCTGAAATAATCCAGTTACTTATTTTACTAGGTTTTAGTGCTTACCTGATCTGAGTTAGATTGCATAACTTTGGATGTGTATACTTCAAGTGGTATCAGAGCCACGTTTTCATGAATATTCCATTGTGTAAACAAGCTTCAATTCTGATTTTTTGTTGCTCTGAGTGGAAGGTTTGGTTCAAGAAATTTGTCAAACACTTGACAAACATAAGAATTCTGGGTTTTTGTAGACACTTTTTTTTAAGGTTGAAGGCTCCTCCTGTTCAAACTTGACCTTTTTCTTGTTGCTTTTTCTCCATAGCTAAAATCTCCCTAACCTGCAAATTCACACTAACTCTGCCTTTGGTCACACCAAGCACCTCCTGTTATTCTGTCTCTTCAATTTTGGTATCATAATTTGACCTCACATTCAAATCACACCTTAAACCAGATAAAAAACATGCCCTTCCCATGTCTGTTTCTGCCTCTTCTATGTCCTAGCCACATTTGTTCTCCAGTGATCCACATTCTAATCAATTGTTCTCGAGACCATACCATTCCCACAACACACCTCCTTCTGAGAATCCCCGAATTCTGTGCATGTGATCTAAAACCCAACCTGGTGTCTTTGTTCTTTGCCTCTAGGTTTCCCTCGAAATCATGACCCTGTGTCTGGCCTCCATCCTGAACTGATTCATGAGATTGTCCTTATTCATGGACCTACAATACAACTTTTGTTCAGTCACACTCTTTGGGGCCATTTCCGCCTCCAACTTGCATGCCATTAACAATGCTCCTGGTAACCTAACAACTAATTCAAACATTTGTGCCATAAATGGTTCAATTGATGCTCTTTCTACCACAACGTAAATCTCTACTGAAAACCCTATCCCCAAAGAAGAGGATCGCCTTGCATGAGGACACTTGGATAGCGAACCACCATGGAAGAGGGAGCATTGGACTGACATCTTGTTGGAGAGTGCACAATCTTGGAGGAAGGGCATTGAGCCCTAGGAGGATCATGCCTGGAGGGCATTGCACTTTGGGGGTTGGATAAACCCTAGTTTGACACATGTACATCCTTGTATTGTAGAGTGCTCCATGTGGGGTTGTCTTGTTGGTTTCTTGTATGCAAACATGTCCCTATTTTATGTCAACCTCTCTCACCTACTTGTATATATTAGGGAGGAGAGAGCTCTTGTATTCCTTATCACCATTGTACTCTTCTTCGTACTTGTCTTGCAAACGCTAGGGTTTATGAAGAAACCCTAGGTGCTAGATGCTAGGATTCATGAAGAAACGCTCAAAGAATATAAGGGAAAAGAGAGACATCTTGGATGTTCTTGGAGAGATTGTTCTTGTGTGATGCTAGGGTTTGCTCTTGTGGTGACTAGGGTTTGTGCCACACACGTAAACCCTAGAGAAGAAAATGATGGTTAAAATGATGATGGTTATTATGACCCTTGTTGTAGCACCAGGGTTTCTACCCTAGTAGAAGACATGGAGAGTGGAGTTGACACCTTGCAGGACTTTGGAGCCTTATTCTTTTGGGATGTAAGGCTTGGGCAAGATCATGGAATTTTAGTATTTTTGATGATCCATGAAGGTCTTGGTGCTTGTGATAATGCGAGAGTGGAAAACCTAGGGTTTGAGGATTCAAACACTAGGATGAGCATGTGGATTTCAAGGCTATCACTAGAGTTGTCTCGCCATGTACTTGTGTGATACAACATGGCTATGGTTTGCAAACCCTAAGGAAAACAATTGTGCTAGTGTGGGGAACTTGGGTGATACAAACTTCTTGTTAAAGATGAGGACTTGTTGGTGTTGATGCTTGCTTGTTGGATATCTTTGGTGGTGGCTACGGTTTTCATGGTTTCTCTAATTAAGGTTTTGGAGAGAATGAAAGATTGTACCAGCTTTGTGATAAAGTTATATTATGTACATGTACTTCATTCTTGTACATGTATTTCGTCGAACACTCCCATAACACTATGGACCTAATTTGCTTCGACCAAAACCAAAATCTTAGCCTCTACTACTCATCATTCTTGTCGTATTATCAAATTGCAGAAGCTAGAAACCCTAAGTAGGGTTAAGACACAGAACGCAAGAGAGAGAGAGAAACACAAAAACAAAATAAGATATTATGAATAATTGGTGCACGTATTACAATGGACTTTACCTCCCTATATACTAATGTTCACTAAGCAAGTTATTTCCATTTATGAATGTGGGATCAACTGCTTTACACATAAAGTGAACATTAAACCTAATCTAAAGTTGAATTGACTTTATTAGACAATAAGCTTTATATTCTGACACCTCTTAAGGCTTATAGTGTTAGATTTTGGTAGCTCGAAGGTACTTTTATAGTGTTGGCACATAGTCTACAGAAGTGACCGAGCAAATGTCTCTCTTTAATAACTTGACTTTATTAAAGTGATTTTTATAAAGTTAAGTGGGTCTTTTATTATTTAATGAATAAAAGTGACTTTTATAAAGTTGGGTCACTTAAGTAATTTAAGTGATCTCAATGAGAGATTAAGTCACGACCATTAGATCGTGAGAGGCAAGATTTAATCTTGGCCATTGAGATTTATGGTTAGGGTAGTTATTCATTAATGAGATTATAAAAAGGACATTTAGAGAGATATGAGGCACATTCTTTGAGAGAGAGTAGAAAGAGGAGAAGAAGCAAAAGATAAAGGAGAGAAGGAGCAACTTGAGGGCGTGATTTCCAAGGAGGGAGGGCACACAAACCAAGATCATACTCAGCCATAAAGTACAGTCCGTACAGTGTTGTTTCAGCAGGCCTTACTGTGTATATTTGACAGTCGTACAGAATATCTATTGCACAAAAATCGAGGTGTTCTGCACTTATTTCGAGGCATTTATTGCTGCAAAGTGAGACTGTACAGTCCGTACGCTGAAGGTACAGATGTTTGAAAGAACAAGGCATGATTCCTGAGGCAGATTTCTGAGGTTGCTGGCCGTACACAGGTCATACAACACTATTGTTGAGTTGGGACAGAAAACGAGGTTGCTATGTGTGTTGAGATACGTACATGTGTATTTAATGCTGATTATGCAAGCTGTAAACTCATTTTCTGAGTGCTCATGATAAAAGTATTCTCTCTCTACTGGTTTTCCTTCAAGGTTTTTTTCCAAGGGCTTGGCCCAAAAATCAAGGTGTCAACTGTGTATTTTAAATGTTGTTCACTGTTCATTATTTCCGCTGCAGATTGCTTAGTTACTTGTATTTCTGCTCATAGTTACATTTGAATGCATGTGGGTATATTTGCATTAATGGTGAATATTATTGGAGTATGAAATCTAGATGTGACTAAGTGTTTGACGAAACTTCTACAAGAGAAAACTAAGTGTTGTAGAAATTTTTAAATGGTATCAGAGCGAAGGTTCTAAAGTTCAGTGGGCAGATTTTGGCACAATTGTATTGCAGGGATTGTGGGGGTTATTGCTTGGAAGAAGGGAAATACTGTTGGTCAGTTAGATAGAGATAGCTTCTACAAGGTTGAGGTATGAGGATAGATGGAGGGGGGCAGAGAACTTCAGTCCGTAGAAGGAGAGCGTGACATTAGTGTTGGAAGAAAGTGAGTTTTGGGACATTGTTGAAAAGGCAGTTCAGATTCCCATAGATCATGATCCATTGGCTAAGTACAATATGAAGAATGTTAAAGCTAAGAGGATTCTTCTTGATGCCATTAAAGACCACATCATACCTCATGTTATAGGTTAAAAGAATGTCTATGAGATGTGGGCAACTTTGATTATGTTGTATCAGAGTGATAACCAAAACTGGAAGATGGTTTGGAGAGAGAAGCTTAGGAATACCAAGATGATCAAGACTGATAAAGTCACATCATACCTTACAAGAATCTCACAAGTGCGAGATGAGTTGGGAGTTGTTGGAGAGAAGGTAGAAGATGCAAAACTGGTGAATGATTTTTCAAAACCATTTTGTTCAGTTTATTGTTGCCAGGGAGAAATTCCCTGTTTGGGCAAGACTGTGGGATGACTTCATTCAGGATGAGACTCGGCAGCAAGCTCTCTAGAATAGTCAGAGTAAGGTTGATGAGGACGAGGAAAATATGGCCCTTTCAGCAAAGGGCAAGAAGAAGAAGAGCTCGAGCAGTGGAGCTACTTCGGTGAAGGACATGAGCAAAGTGAGATGCTTTGCATGTCACAAGATGGGCCACTATGCAGGCCAGTGTGTTAAATTAATGTAACTTCAAAGAATATTCTACTTGTACTTTATTATTGTAATTCCGTTGGGGATGTTTTTTCTCCGTTTGGAGATGTCATTATTATATTTGGTCATGTAAAAGTCATGAGATTAAACCTCCATTGCAAGTCTGGTCGTTAGTACCCAAAAGAATATAATATAAATATTATAGAGTCTCTCTAGAGAAGTCGACCCAGTTAGGATTACTGGAGCCGACATGACTGAGTTAAAGATTAGGTCAAAAGTAATGTATAAATAGAAGGAGAGACTCCTTCATTTATTCATTCACTCACTTGTGCAATTCGCATTAGTGGAGAGAGAGAGATATCTGCGAAGGAGAAGGAGTGGCTTGAGTCCAGAGTTTGGTCTTTTTGTCTCTCTTATCTGTGAGACATATTTTTGGGGCATTGTACTTGATCATCTATATTGAGGAAGTTCTTGCTGGGTTTTCTTCCCCTTGAGGGTTTCCCAGGATAAATTGTTTTGTGCTTTGTGATTGTGCATCTTTCAGAGATCCTTATTATGCTGTTGTTGTGAATAATGTATTGAATGCTAATGAATTTGCAATCTAGTCTATGGTAGCATATAATCTTAACACAGTGTCCATACAAGAAGAAGAAGAAAGAAACATATGTAGTAGCAACATAGACTGAGGTTGATGAGTTTGTTGAGAAGTTTGAGAAAGAGTTCTCTCTAGTCTCCTTTGTTTCGAGCAGTGACAATATCATCTTGCCATATGATGGGGATATGGTCGATATTTCTTAGTATTTTAGAGACTGATTTAGACTGCTATGTGGATAGTGGAGTTGACACCATACATGCAGCGAGGGTAGTTGGATGCATTAAATTCCAATTAGAATTAGGAGGTTTTCTGGAGGTGGGAAAGGTGGTGTTTGTTCCAAGGCTGAAGGTAAACTTGCTCTCAATTTCAGTTTTAGAGGATGATGGATATGCAGTGTTGATCCAGGGTGGTCAGGTGTTTATCTATCTAGTGGGAGTTGCTCCGGTTGCAATAGTGTTGTTTGGTGACCAAAGAGATAGGATGTACATAGTGCGAGGTCATCATATGTATGGTGAGTCTAGGTGGATCTCAGATTCAGAGACAGTGGCATAGACAGAGAGTGAGCAGGATGATCCGAAGATTGAGGCGATTCCTAGGGCTCAGTCTTCTAAAGCGGAAGATGGGCAAGAGACTTCTTCCAATACTGTCAGGAGACTCAATTAGACCTTGGTATGAGATGACATGGTTGGATGCTCAGGAGCATGATGAAACTCCTAGGAGCATGGTGTTGAGCATGATTGGCATTGATGTCAAGGCTGAAGCCATTAATGACAAAGGTTGTAATGACATGGCAAGCAGGATATACTCGGTAGTACAAATGACCCATACTGTGGTCATTTGTTGAAGATAATGTGGCTCTTGTGTGTGTGGAGCCCTTTGAAGATGGCCTTAGATATTGATTGTATTGTGGAGCCCTTGCACCCTTGAGGTGGAGTCATTTGACATTTCTTTCACAATGAAGCCCTTGACATGTTGATGGAACCCTTTGACTTTATCATGGCATAAAATCCTTGGGTTATTTACTATTTCTGAATAAGAAGAAACCCCCACAAGCACTCAATGGTCACATGATGTATACAATTGATGAAGACTTATCTCAGCATAGCATAAAACGATTGAAGATATAGTGGAACCCTTGGACAAGTACTCAATACAATGAAGAAGCACATGAAGCTTAAAACAAGTCGGCCAGCCTTTATAAATTGGAAGAAAATTATTATCAAAGTTGCATTCAAGTCGGCCCAGTTATAAAAATTATTTTGTGCATAAAGCAAGTCGGCCCAGTAAATAAATTTTATGGAAAACCTATATAAATAGGAAGATCGCCTCACTTTATTTGCAAAAAACGTGTGAGAATATAGCTCTGATTTTCGGATTTACTGTAGCAGCTCTGAAATTCGGTTTACTGTAGCAGCTCTCAAATTCGTCCATTGTAGCAGCCGCAGTGTTTTGGAAGTTTTTTTTATGTGCTTAGATTTTCGGGTATCATCTCTGAGGATTTTCGGGTGGAGTCTGAGGCAACCACAATCTGTAATTTGAGTGAAGTGTTGAAGCATACAGCTCTGAAATTTGTGGTCTGATTTTCGAATCAGCTCTATATTGAAATTTTTTTTAATGCTTTATCTTCTCTGAATTCGGGGGTATGGACTGAGGTAACCCCAGTACATAAGAAGAACAGCAGTAAGTTCTTGGAGCAGCAAAACCTACAGGAAAATGTCAAGACAGCCCAAGTGATTTCTTTTTATTACTCTCAGCTTTGAAATTTCGGATATCACTGTGACAATTCAGGCTAACTGAGGAAATAGCAGAAAACCAGGCTGGGCCTTGGAATAGAAGTTGGTGCTTCTCAATCAGTTGTAGTTGATGTAACCTAACAGTTGTGGCTGATTGAATTAAATATAAAAGTTTACAAAGCTTATCTTGTGATGTGTCTCTTATGATGTGGATTGATGATATGAATGACATGTTTATTGATAGTTTAGCGTGAATGATGAACTCTGCCTAAGTGTTGAAGTGAAATTACTTAATGATCTAAGTTTAAGTCTTAAAGATGTTGAATTCAGTAAAAGGGTTGGCCCACTGATTCACCCCCCCCATCTCAATGTGCCATTGTGTCCAACAATTGGTATCAGAGCAGGCCTTCATCACAAGCCTAGCAAGCTTGAAGGGATCTGTGGACACAAGATGGAAGGACCAGCAGAAGTCAATCATGAAGTTCCAGTCTTTGAAATATCAGATTACTTTGGTTGGAGAAGTAAAATGAAAGCTTATTTGAAGAAATTCGGTGTTTGGGAAATTGTGGTTAACCCACCTGTCCAGCCCAACAAGAAGACAAAGACAGCAGTCGAGAAAGACAAAATATTGCTTTGAAGTTTCTAATGGATGGACTCTCAAGCCCTATCAAAGAAAGTGTAAGAGAATACACATTTGCCAAAGATCTTTGGTTCGAGCTAGAAGGTGAGTACCAAAGGAAAAATCAGGACACAGAAAAGGAAACAAAAGTCAAGCCCTCTAAAGAAGAGAAGCAAGAAGAAAAAGAGGTACCAGCGTCAAATGTAAGTGAAGGTAAGGACTCTTTTGTTGGTGATAATTCTGAATGTGATGATATTCTACTTACAGAAGATGAAAATGAAGACTTGTTAAAAGTCAATCATGCATTTGCATGTACCCTATTGGATATTGATCTCAAATTCAATCTAAGGCTTAAAAAGAAGATTTTGGAGTCATTTAAAAATTACCAAAATTAGACAAAGGCATTGCTCATGAGATTGAAACTCAAGAACAAAGATTTACAAGATGAACTAGAAGATCAAAATGATGAAGTTAGAAGATTGAAAACTGAATTAGCAAAAGAACAAGAAGAGACTGGTAAAGACCCTAAAGAGCTTGAAGAAACAAGAAGGGCTAATATTGATTTGAAGAATCAGTTGGAGGAAGCCAAAAGAATAGAAGAAATCATGAAGCTACAACTGGAAGAAAAAGAGAAGACAAACCAGAAGCTTGAGATGGAAGTTGTTGATCTCAGAAAGAAGATTGAAAAGTCAAACAATCATGTGAAGTTCAACAAGTGTTTAGTCATCTTGGAAGAAATTTTGGATTGTCAAAGATCTCCCTTTGACAAATTTGGTCATGGGTACAAGAAGGAAGAAGAAAAATCTGAAGGTGGCACTTGGTCCCCCAAGACTCCTGAAGTAGGATCCACATCCTTCAAAGGTGAAAGCAAAGCTCCTCAGCAAGAACCTGTACAACATAAAGAAGATTTCAGAAGATCAAGAATGCATCAAGAAGTTGGTCCCACTCCTCAAAGCAAATTCTTCAGAAGAGAGACAACTCCAAGATGGAATCAAGCACTCAGGTATGATAATAGCTTTAATAGTTATTGCTATTCATGTAATGGTTTTGGTCACAAAACTATGGATTGTACATTCCATGGAAGAAGAAGTGTTGGAAGTCGAAGTGACACAATTAGATGTTGGACATGCTGCTGCAAACTGTCACACTTTGAGATGCTTCACTTGTAGTGGTTTTGGTCATAAAGCCCAAGATTGTGCAATTCCAAGAAGACAATCCATGAGAATTTTTTCATATCCATCAGCAAGGAAAGTAGATGAATCTTGGAAGAAGAAGAATGCAAAAAGATTTGAAGACCAAAGGACAAATGATAACAACCAAGGACATTCTCAGGTATGGGTGAAAAAGAATGTTTTGTTAAATCTAAATGAGGTTGATCACAGCAGAGTAGATGGCTGCCATATGGCAAGCCAAACTTGAGGTCTTTTAAAAACCTTAGTACAACTCGAGTCCATGGAGATGGAGGATGGACTCAAAGGTAAATGGAGGATGCTCCAAGCAAGGAGATAGGTCCAAGGATTGTGGCATAACGATTGGGGGAGCAGCTGAGCATTTTTATGATGATGTGTCATTATTACCATTGTTGAGTTGTTGGTATATCCAAATAAATAAAAACCTGGACATATGATACAAATGCATGGAAGACTACGTTCTGTCACTGGATGCATGCTCTTCGCATCCCTCTAGGCCAGTTCAGAATCGGTTCTCATAGACTTCGGGTAGAGACGGACCACCAGATTGATAGACCGGATAGAATCTATCAAGTATGTCACCTACAGGAAGTGGAGATCGAGGCGCACTTCATTTTTAGATGCCCCAGTTACTACGAGATCAGAGGACGGTTCCATTGTTTGTTTAGAGACTCTCAGACTCTCGCCAAGTTTTTCAAGTACCCCAATCAGAGATGTTTGGCTCTCTACATGCAGGAGGCTCTCAGATTCCGAGCGCATATTCTTCAGCCTCCCATCAAACCGGACCCCACTTAGAAGATCACATCATTTTTCAGGGTATTAACTTCAGACAGGGGCACCAAGAGACCGACCGATATCAGTACATATCCAGGCTCTAGATCAGTGAGGATCTGTGGGACCTCACCTCGACCCACGAGATCTCAACAGTAGATTCATCGCAGACTCCGTCCTGAGAGACGAGCTAGGTCCTCTAGACCTCAGCAATGTACGAACCCCCCCAGGCAACGAGTTTGTGGGAAGTCCACACTCTCGACTAGCCCTTCATCAGGACAACAAACTTTGTTGAGTTTTCTTCAGTCCTCTTCTTTCAGCCTCGAACGTTAGGAGAGATGGGTTGTCCTCAGACCTTTTCGCTCCTGGATCTTTTTCGCTAGGACATCTCCGCCCCATTGCAGGTTTTCTGGATCCGCGTCTGCAGTCAAAGCTCTCTCATACTTCAGCCCTGTTCACTTTGTTCACTCTTTTCTTTCTTTCTTCATGCATTGTATCTTTTTATAGGAGACCGTTTGGTTCTCCCGCTTTGTACAAACATCATTGTAATCAGCAGTTCCTTTGACCTATTTTGTGGTCATTAGTTGGACATTAATATAATTATCTTATCTTATGTTATCTCCGACAGTATGGAAGCATGATGATTTAATTGGCTATGATAAGTAGTCTATAATCCACTACAAATGACAGTTTGAAAGGCTTGAAGACTAGGGGTCATCTATGAGACAATTTGAGTACTACGATAAAGCATTGTGTTGAACAGACCTGGAGTATTATTCGAAGATACCTAAGGACAAATTGCATACATTAGTAAGAATATTTGTTTGACTACTGGAAGACAAGGCTGAAACAGAGTCCAAGTCCAATCTCTGAGGACTGTTTTGTGGCACATACTCCAAGGCATGAGTTTGCAGATTGAGAGCAATCTTGGCACACCTTCTAAGGCTTAGTGTGACAGTCAAGGACAAACCTTAGGAGCTGACTTTTGAAGCATCATTCAAACCACAGATCTGAAGTTCTATTTGAAGAATTGTTTGGGACATTGAACAAGATATGCAATGACTGGATCAGTTTCTTGATAACTTCAACAGACCTCTGTGACATCACAACCAAACGGTGATGACCAAGTAAACATTTCATGAAATGCATAAAGAAGGATAAAAAGGTCCAAAACATCCTGAGAAGTCATCAATGCAGATCTTGAAAGAGAAGAAGTTTGAAGTGCAATCTGAAAGACATACTAATACACCTTTTCAAAGTCTACTAAGTAAGAGCAACTTGGATCAGCTTGAAATCAGACATGAGCAGAATTTGTAAAGGTATACTGAATGACAGTTTGACTGCCCTATTGGATCAAATTTTTGAAGAAGAATTATAGTTCGTTCATACAGACTTAAAAAGAGATAATCTGAAGTCATCATATTGATATGCACCATGAAGAACATAGCATGCAAAATCTTATGAAAACACATCCTATCAACTACAAACCTGAGGCTGTTTTAGAAGACAGATTTGAAGGTGTCCTTAAGAAGCATGTTATGGACAGCATTTTTACATTTCTTGACATTCCATGACTTGACATGACAGCTGAAAGGACAATGATAGCAGTGACAATCCTTGAACTGACAGTTTGTCAGTGACAAATGAAGTTGTTAGTAACTTGTTGACTTAAATAATGACAACTTTTATTTTAACCATGACATAAGCCTTCATATACAGCTAGATGACTTTGAATGCAGCAATGGGTGAACATTTGATCAAGCTCTCTGTAATGACAATTTGACTTAAGCCAATTACAATACGGTGATTTAGTGAGCATTGACAAGATACTAATCTCAGGCGTGCCATGATCAGCAAGAACTGGCTCACTTATCAATATCGTCTCAAAATGACATAAACATAAATCTCAGGCATCCAAGGATATATCAAGATCATTTTTCACAAGACATTTTGGGATATTTGAAGTTTAAAGTTCAGACAACCGTTTACAGTAGATTTTGCCTAGACATAAGAAGGCTTCAGACAAAGATTTCCAAACAAAGTGATCATCAAAGAAAGCAGACTTTCTTGTTGAGAGGGGGAGCTCAGTAACTGAAGAAGTCTACCTGAAAGGGGGAGCAGACATCTCAGCTTGATCTCAAGAAGTATTCAAGGATACAATTTTTGGGGGGGGCTTTGTGAAGCGTTTAATGAAGAGTTTGGCCCTTTGTCATTAATGTCAAAGGGAGAGAGTAATTGAAGAGGGTTGCCATCAATGACAAAGGGGGAGTTTGTTGAGCATGGTTGTCATTGATGACAAGCCATTAATGACAAAGAAGTAATTAAGGTTGTTGAAATGCCAAGAAGGACATGATAGTTTGGGCATTGGAACACTAGGTGGTCCAAATGACCCATTCTGTGGTCATTTGTGGTTTAATGGTCCATGCTACCACTTGATGACAATGGGATGATATGCTTAAGACTTGATGTATGATGGAGCCCTTGCTTGTATAGTTGCTTGATGAAACCTTTGATGCTGAACATGATGATGAAGAAGCCCACATACATTACATGAAAGACCCATTATCTTGTGATGAATGCATGGAGACCTTAAACAAATTGAATGAAGACATATGACCCAAACACATGGGGTGAAGTTTGATTTTGGCTTTGTGACTTTATGTTTTTATTAGAAATTTAGAACACATGATGAAGCTCTTACTATAATAATGATGAAGTCCTTAAAACTCCTACACCATTCAAATGCTTGAAACCCCAAATGTGGCACAAAGAAACTTGTAAATAAAACTAAAGGGTTATTTCTTAAAATAGAAGTCGGCTCAGTTCTAGAAGACAATTTAATTATTAAATAAAAAATATAAAAAGATATACACATTTGCAAGATCGGTTCAGGAAAATACCTCATGAGAAAACATGTATAAATAGATGGAAATCCGCCTCATTTCAGCTGTGGGAAGATGTGGACAGAGCTCTGATTTTCGGACCCCCTCTGAGGCAATTTTCGCAGAAACATAGAAGTCTGAGTTTTTTGGTGGCAGCAGCAAAATTTTGAA
Organism: Larix kaempferi; assembly: GCA_027924585.1. NCBI lineage: Eukaryota > Viridiplantae > Streptophyta > Pinopsida > Pinales > Pinaceae > Larix > Larix kaempferi. The sequence continues at coordinate 17,318,324 of BSBM01000632.1, read as the reverse complement.
GTTTTTATATGGTCAAATTTTTGGGTGTCAAAGGAAGATACAGTTGCAGATCCAAGCCCTAAACTCAGTAAATTTCAGTCTTCTCTGATTTCAGTTATGGCGCAGCCACAGTATGAAATCATGCTCTTATGAAAGATAGCTGCAGCAAGGAGCAGAAGAAGTCTTTTAAGAGCTCTCTCAGAACTCGGGTATACAGCTATAGAGAAAGGTGATTGACACATGACTTAAGGACAGCAGCTATGTATAAGTTCAAATATTTCTAACCTCTGATTTTCGGGTGAACATAATGATCTGAGGAAGCCGCAGTGGAAGTATAATAGACATCTCTGAATTCGTAGCAGCCACAGATGCATAAGGACAAACCTCAGAAGGAGACAGTTAAAGGCAATCTCAACCTCTGATACTCAAGCAGTTAAGCAGCAAAACTAAGGTACATTAACTATAGCAAGGTATGATTGAGTCTCTCTTAAACATGCTATGAATACTTGGGCATACATAAAGAACATCAAGTACTGATAGAAGAAGATCATTTCGGGCATAGCATAAGATAAGTTGTGATCTCTGTCAAGAAAAATGAAGGTATAAAGGTTATTATGAAGCACTTCAAATTTGGAAACATCTGAAGACAATCGAGAGCATTTATCTCAGGTATAAGAGTGATAAGTCAACCACGGAGATCAAATCTAGTTTTTGTATAAGGCAGCCTCAGGAACAAGAGGCAATTGCAAGCACTGTTAAGGAGATCAAAGCAGAGAAAGCAATTGAGACATGATAAGCCTTAATATGACAATGGAAGCCTTGGCATAACAGTAATAATATTGGATTCTCAACTTTAGATTTAATTAGACTCATATTTTGAAATTAACATCCCCGAAAGACGAAAATCAGACGTCTCGACTTTTACCTCTTGTGGGCAAAGTCTGCAGTGAAGCGGGAACTACTAGATAGTGACCATGGGGATCCGTAAGGTTGCACCCTTGTTTGGTGTAGTGTTGGACACACCCCCGCTACTCCAATCTAGCCCACATTTCACGTGTAGAGCCACACTTGGTGAATCCGGACATATTCCCCGTACCTGATGGTATATTGGGAATCCCCTTCCTCGTTAATCAAGTTCACTTTAATAAGTTAAAATTAACCAAGAATAAACCCACTCCTTAATCCACTCATCTCATAATAATTTAAAATTGACAATGAGACACTTGCAATACCTTCATGACACAACAACACTCATTTGACTCCATTGGCACTGGTCTACACTTTGCAACAAGTATATTGTTTTGCTTAAGTGAATTTATGTGGATTGGTTATTTCTTCATATGTTGTTGAGTTGATTTACAATATTGCAAAGTCTATTTTCAGTGGATCATTCTCAAAACTCCTAAATCAACTTTCATTTTCACAACTAAGAACTAATAAAGCCTTAGTAACTTTTCTTAGGGTCTACCACCCTTGGCTTCGTTAGGAGTTAAGCCTAAACAAAGGAGCCAAGATCAGGTGACAGTACTTGACTCAAGACTTGCCCCCAAGGATGAAACAAGCATCTTGAATATTTCTACCACGTTACCCCAAGTGCGTGTCCAGGCGGCAACACCCCTCAAGTATCTGAGCACATGTTTTGCTGCTACTCAATGCTCTTGCCTCGGCTCCACCATGAACTTGCTCAAGGTGTCAATGCAAAACATATATTTAGCCTAGTGTTGACTAGATACATCAAGGAACCTATCTAGTATCAATTGCCTATAAAATGTGGGATCCACCAAATCTAAATATAAAGTGTTGCCTTCTTCAGATTAGTGATCATAGGCGTGGCCATCTCAACAAATCTAAGTTTGTTATGCAATATCAACTTCCCATTAATGTTCTTGCTCTGGTAAAGGCTAACCAAGGCAATGAAAATTTCCTTTGTCGTCTTCTTCTCGGTTATGAGGGATCAAATGATCCTTTATATAATCCATGATCATCCACTTGGCCTTCACTTCTTTCTTCTTGTGAGTTGACAAAAACTACGGATCTACCAACAAAGTCAATGCATCTTTGACGATATCCCAAAGACCATTCTCTTCTAATAGAAGAGTTACCTTAACTTTCCATGATAGGAAATTCAAGGCACCATCCAATCTGTCCTCAAACATGAGACTCGTTGATGCCATCTCTGATCTACACACAAACTCCTACTCTTCTAATCCTCTCAATCAGAAATCTTGATCAGATATGTCTATCCTTTACTTGCAGGAGACCCTTCAACTTCTCTCTATCAATCTTCAGCAACATTCTCAGTCGAGACCAGGCTCCATTCAATGTATCACTTCCTTCTTTCAAGTGCTTCCTTCCACTAGGGGCACTAGGAGACAGACAATGGGTGGCGTAGACCTTGAATGCTCAGTTAGGAGTCAATCCACCTCTACCTCCGCCCAACACCAACGACACGGACAGTCTCGCCCCATCGCGACAAGTAGATAACTTCTTCCAGGTTGCAACATCAAGTACACTCCTCCAGGCAGTGGCACACTACTCATTGTATTTCTTCTTCTTCTAGCTCTTCCTCTAGACAGAGTACTCTGTTCATCTTCCTTTAGTCGGCTTCCAGTGCTTCCAGTGGCCCATGAGAAATTCACCATTACCATTTTTGCGTCACAGCTCTTGGATCTTATCTCCTCCCTTGGATCAACTCTCTTCGTATCTTTCTTTGTATATATTCTTCTTCGAGGCCGACTCTCCATTTATAAAGCCAGGGTTTTATTTGAGTTCCACTTTTTATCTTTTATAGGAGTCACTTTTACACTCCCACTTTGTATTGTTCTCATGATATTGCACAGTCCCATTGACCTACTTTTGTGGTCATTTGTTCGACATCAATAAAATTATCTTATCTTATCAATCATAGTAGCTCTGATACCATGTAAATTTTCCTAACCCTAGGTGAATGTCATCCTTATGTTCTTCTCAAATAAATAAAAACAATTATTTAAATTGCAAAATTTAAATTCTTCACATAGCAGTGTTCACACATATAGCTAAAAAATGAACAAGGAAGCATAAACACAGTACAGAAAATAATTCACTCCTTCAATCAGCTTTTCATTAATAGATCAAAGCTTACAAGGAAACCTCCACAGCTACCAAAACTAACAATAGTACGATACACTCAAACATAGCAAAATCTACACACTTACTGAGGAAATCTACCCTTCAAAACTGAGAAAACAGCTCATTGGCCGTTGCCTATTGTGCAAGCATTCTGTATGGTTCTATGGACTTGTTTCATATGGCTATACAGATTCGTCTATACAACGATACTTACCCATACATGGTCCTCTGCCTAGTTGCTAAACTAGTTCCTCTCTAGCGCTCTAGATATGTCCAACCAAATTGTCTTTAAGTGAAATAATAAATGTCTTAACCCTCTACCTTGACTTGCTTTTATACTTTAGCTGAAACCTTAATCTACCAAAACCATAGTATCTCGATGAGATGTATAGTTGAGATTAGTCTAAATCATTGATGTATTAAAAATACACTTTATTAGACTCAACAACTAAATACAATAATTTCACTTTATTACTAAACTGAATTACAAAATAGAATTGACTTGACCGACTTTCGACACATTTGACACTAAACCTGTGCGGAAGTTACTTTCTGAGCTACAAACATTGACGAAGACATGGGGCATGCTTCTTTCGAGGAGTTGCACAACCACTTTGGGTGGCACTTTGCAAAGGATCTATCTTATGCCACATTTTCAACTGGTCAAAATCAATTGGTCAAATTGAATCATGAACCCAAAATGATGTTCAATATTGATAAAAAAAACCATGATCAGAGAATGCATTTTGTGAAGAAACTACATGATTATGTTAGAGAATGAACTTGTTAGCGCAACATTAAGTTTGTATCATCCTTCTCCCTCTTCAGAACAAATGTTATTTTCTAATTCTTCTTCACTTATAGATCAAGATTTTGACAATGAAATATTGATTTTTCTTAGTAATTATCTTGAGAATGATGATGTAGTGGCTTTACAAGATGAAGAGGAGTTGTTGTTTCATGATGGGGATAGTATTATTTATAAAGAAAAAAGGGTAAGAACAGCTGTTATTTTTTCTGAACAGCAAGAGGAATCAATAGTTCCAGCATTTTCCCAAGTGTGATTTTGGGGTGGATTTCGCATACGAGACTACCTAGGGGTATTGTGATCCTTATGAGCAGTCCACAGAGTATTTATTATTAAGAAATCTGTCCTCCAACATACAACTACAGATTTCTCCAAAGCTGACTTAAAACTCAGTCAACCACTTAGAAAATCTCAGATCTCAGACTTCTACAGGCATAAAAATCAATACATATCACATGCATGCTTTCTCCATGTAACTGTAAACTAAAATACAGTTGCTAAGAACACATTTGCAGCGGAAATAAAAGCATAAACAGCAGACAGTCATAACATTAGGACACAGTATTTTTGGTCAATGACCCTAGAAAAACCCCCCAAGGGGAAAACCAGTCAAGAGAGAAATATTATTGAGCCAAGGAAAACCTCCACAAAGGTTACAACAGCATTGAATGCACAGTACAAAAACTTGAAGTCTGAGACTACAAATACCTCAAAATGCATGCCAAAACCTTCAGAATCAGCTACAGGAATCTACCTCGATTTCTGTGCTGAGACTTAGCAGTACGGATCCCACTGTACGGTCTTCTCAGGCAACAAAATCACCTCTTTTGTATGCACAGACAGCAACACCATTGTAAGGACTTAACAGCAGCAATAGCACCTTGAACTAAGTGCCAACAGCAGTGACCTCGATTTCTGTGCACACAGACAGCTACTCAGAAATCACAGTATTGCCTCCAAATTGAATGATGTACGGACTAACACTTGTACAGTGCAGCTCATTAATGCTCCAATCTTCCTCCTAGGGATGCATGCTCCCACTCCTTGGGAAGTGTGCCCTCCCTCTCTTGCTCAAAAAATTGCACGCTCCCTTCTTGGAATGTGTGTCCTTCACTAACTGATGCTCAATACTCTTCCTTAGCTCAAGCTCTCTCACTTTCTCTTCTTGAAACTTGTGCCTCTCACACTTCTCTCCAAAACTCTCTCTTGGAAATGTGTGTTTTGTCTCCCTCAAGCTTGTCCTTTTAATTCCTCATCAATGTCAAAATCCCTAACTCTTCGTCTTCTGTGGTCAAGATCAAATCTTGGCCCACCACAATCAATTACTGTGATTTAATCGCAAGATGACACGACTTAAAGTCACTTTAAGTCATGTAACTCATAATGTCGCATTTCTCTCAAAAAGTCACATTTTGTCATTAAATATTAAAAAGTACAACTTAACGACATCAAGTACAACTCAACTCAACATTATAAAGTCACTTTAATAAAGTCGCTTTATAAAAACACATCATAAATTCACTTTATGTCACTTAAGAGAGACACGTGTGCTCGAACCCCTGCACAATGACTGTGATTTAATCGCAAGATGACACGACTTAAAGTCACTTTAAGTCATGTAACTCATAAAATCGCATCTCTCGAAAAGTCACATTTTGTCATTAAATATTAAAAAGTACAACTTAACGATATCAAGTACAACTCAACTCAACATTATAAAGTCACTTTAATAAAGTCGCTTTATAAAAAACACATCATAAAGTCACTTTATGTCACTTAAGAGAGACACATGTGCTCGAACCCCTGCACCTAAGCACAATTGTGGAGAAGTACCTCCGAGCTACCATAACTAACACTCCCTCTTAGCAAGGCAAGTACTGTTGGCACCTCCACCTGGATCTGTCTCCAACTCCCTCACTCCAACTGCTAAAGTTGTTCCCCCTAAAACAGAAGGTCTCTCTACTACCTGCTCTGGATCATGCCCTAAAGACATGTGTCAGACAACTCTGAACTGAGAGTTCACCTCACTCTCATGCTCATCCTCTAGATTCATCTCATACCAGCTCGATCTCCTCACTGAGATGGAAGAAGCCTCTCCACCGACTACCTCTGGTACTGTCACTGAGTCTGATATCCATCCGGACTCACCTTCAATAGGATGACCCAACACCCAAAACGTTCTTGCCATCTCTGATGCCCAACACTCACCCAACATCCAAGCTCTCACTCACCGGATATATAAAACATGTCCATCGCCAAATACGACTGCATATCTATCATCCTCCAGAGCTAATATAGAGAGCAAGTTCTTTCTTATCTCTTGTACAAACAACACCCAGTCCACCTCCAGATATCACTCTGACTCAATCTGGAATTTGACCCTTCCAACTCCCTCTACTGCATGGGTGACATCAAACCCATCCTCGGTAACCATCACTCTATCATATCTGTCAACTGCAGGAACATAGCTTGCATTCCTGTCATGTGGCGTGCTACCCTATTGTCGACATACCATGCTCTAGTGTCCGCACTCTTTGCCACACTATTGCTCGAAAGAACTGAGACCAATGAGAACTCCTCAAACTTCTTGGTGTACTCTTCCACTTCTGCTAAAGCGGCTCACTCTGTCTCTTCTTTTTTCTTGCCCTTCTTCTTGTTTGGACACTAGCCTACATAGTGGACAAACTTCTGACAAGCAAAGCACTTAGCCTTGCTCATGCCCTTCTCGAACGAGGCTCCACTGCTCAAACCCTTCTTCTTCTTGCCCTTTGTTGAAAGGGCCACGTCCTACTCATCAATACCATGCTCTGTCTTCTCCTAAGGCCCCTCTCAAATCTCCTCCTGCGTGAAGACTTCCCATAATCTTTCCCAAGATGGAAAGTTCTCCCTTCCAACCACACATTTCACAAACACATCCCAATCCTTGGTGAAGCACTTCAGGGATATCCACACCAACTCGAAATCGGGAATGATCTCACCAACTGCGCTCAGCTCATCCTTCACTTGTTTGAGCCTAGTGAGATATGAGACCACATTTTCACCTTTGGCCATCCTCATGTTGTGGAGCTTGTCTTTCAAAGCCATCTTCCGATATTCATTTTTGTTTTCATACAAACTCTTCAACATGTCCCACATTTCCTTGGTTGTTTGTTTCTCAGCCAAATGTGGGATGAGGTGATCCCTTACTCCATCCAGTAATAATCTCTGAGTTCTCGCCTCTTTCACCTCATGCAAGTCAAGGGCTTTGGATTTGAAGGTCGTACCACAATGGTACTGAGTCACTGACATACTGCCATATCTTGTTCTTTTTGAGAAAAGCACCAATCTGGGCCTTCCATTGCAAGTAGTTGGAGATCCCATCCAACCGATCTTCATACCGGATATTGGATGTCATCTTCCCCTTCTCTGCTCTTTTTCAAAGCAAAAAACCAAGCAAACACTGCTAACCAAGTGCCAAAATCACAACTCAGCTGCATAACCAGCAAACAACTGCCACATAATTGCTGTCCACAAAACCACTTAGAGCCCTAGCTCTGATACCATGTTAAGAAATCTGTCCTCCAACATACAACTACAGATTTCTCCAAAGCTGGCTTAAAACTCAGTCAACCACTTAGCAAATCTCAGATCTCAAACATCTATAGGCATAAAAATCAATACATATCATATGCATGCTTTTTCCATGTAACTGGAAGTTGAAATACAGTTGCTAATAACACATTTGCAGCGTAAATAAAAGCATAAACAGCAGACAGTCATAACATTTTGACACAATAATTTTGGACCTTGGTCAATGACCCTGGATAAACCCCCAAGGGGAAAACCAGTCAAGACAAAAAATATTATTGAGCTCAAGGAAAATCTCCACAGAGGTAACAACAGTAGTACATAACAGCATTGAATGCACATTACAAAAACTTGAAATCTATGAATACAAACACCTCAAAATGCATGCCAAAACCTTCAGAATCAGCTACAAGAATCTACCTCTATTTCTATGCTCAGACTTAGCATTACGGATCTCACTGTACGGTCTTCTCAAGCAGCAAAATCGCCTCTTTTATATGGACAGACAGCAACACTATTGTAAGGACTTAACAACAACAATAGCACCTCAAACTAAGTACCAACAGCAGTGACCTCGATTTATGTGCACACAGGCAGCTTCTCAGAAATCACAATACAACCTCCAAACTGAATGTTGTATGGACTAACACTATTGTACAGTGCAGCTCATTAATACTGCAATCTTCCTCTAAGGGATGCGTGCTCCCACTCCTTGGGAAAAGTGCACTCTCCCTCTCTTGCTAAGAAAATTGTGCCCTCCCTTCTTGGAATGCATGCCCTTCACTAGCTGCTGCTCAATACTCTTCCTTAGCTCAAGCTCTCTCACTTTCTCTTCTTGAAACTCGTGCCTCTCACACTTCTCTCCAAAACTATCTCTTGGAAATGTGTGCTTTGTCTCCCTCAAGCTTGTCCTTTTAATTCCTCATCAATAACAAAATCCCTAACTCTTCGTCTTCTACAGTCAAGATCGAATCTTGGCCCACCACCATCAATGGTTGTGATTTAATCGCAAGATGACAACTTTAAGTCACTTTAAGTCATGTAACTCATAAAATCACATTTCTCTATAAAAGTCACCTTTTGTCATTAAAAATTAAAAAATACAACTTAACTTTATAAAATACAACTCAACTCAACTTTATAAAGTCACTTTATAAAAGTATATCATAAAGTCACTTTATGTCACTTAAGAGAGACACATGTGCTCGAACCCCTGCACCTAGGCACAACGGTGTAGAAGTACCTCTGAGCTACCAAAACTAACACTCACTCTTAGCGAGGGAGGTATTGTTGGCACCTCCACTTGGATCCGTCTCCAACTCCCTCACTCCAATTGCTGAAGTTTCTCCCACTAAAACAGAAGGTTCTCCCACTAAAACAGAAGGTCTCTCTGCTACCTCCTCTAGATCATGTGTTGAAGACCTATGCCAGACAACTATGAACTAAGAGTTCACCTCACTCTCATGCTCATCCTCTAGAGTCATCTCGAACCAGCTTGATCTCCTCACTGAATTGGAAGAAACCTCTCCACCGACTGTCAATGAGTCCGATATCCATCTGGACTCACCATCAACAGGATGAGCCAAAACCAAATATGTCATGTCGTCTCTGATGCCCAACAATCGCCCGGCATCCAAGCTCTCCCTCACCGGATATATAAAAACATGTCCATCCCCAAATAGGACTGCATATTTATCATCCTCCAAGGCTGATATAGAGAGCAAGTTCTTTCTCAACTCTGGTACAAACAACACCCAGTCCACCTCCAGATATCCCTCTGACTCGAGCTAGAATCTAACCCTTCCAACTCCCTCTATTGCATGGGTGATGTCAAACCCATCCTCAGTAAGCATCACTCTGTCAATTGCAGGAACATAGCTCGTGTTCCTATCATGTGGTGTGCTGCCCCATTGTCCACATACCATGCTCCGATGTCTGCACTTTCTACCACACTGCTACTCGAAAGAACTAAGACCAATGAGAACTACCTCTGTCGCCTCTTTCTTCTTGCCCTTCTTCTTGTTTGGACATTGCCTCTGTCGCTTCTTTCTAGCACTCCTTTGCTCAGAAAATTGCACCATCCCTTCTTATAATGCATGCCCTTCACTAGTTGCTACTCAATACTCTTCCTTAGCTCAAGCTCTCTCACTTTCTCTTCTTGAAACTCAGGCCTCTCACACTTTCTCCAAAACTCTCTTGTGGAAATGTGTGCTTTGTCTCCCTCAAGCTTGTCCTTTTAATTCCTCATCAATGACAAAATCCCTAACTCTTCGTCTTCTACAGTCAAGATCGAATCTTGGCCCACCACGATCAATGGTTGTGATTTAATCGCAAGATGACATGACTTAAAGTCACTTTAAGTCATGTAACCCATAAAATCACATTTCTCTAGAAAAGTCACCTTTTGTCATTAAATATTAAAAAGTACAACTTAACTTTATTAAGTACAACTCAACTCAACTTTATAAAAACACATCATAAAGTAACTTTATGTCACTTAAGAGAGACACATGTGCTCAGACCCCTGCACCTAGGCACAATGGTGCAAAAGTACCTCCGAGCTACCAAAACTAACATTTATTTGGGGAAGTGATGCAGAAAAATAATGTGTTCTCTCTTTCTTGTTAGACACATTATTATAGAGAACAACCGCCAACACGTGTTATCTTTATTAGATCATCATGATTGTTTATGCTTATTAAATGATTCTTACATGATTGCAGATCTACTAGGGTTATTACATGATTGTTTATGCTTTTACTTTATGCTGAGTGGTCATGTAAAGTTCCTCGTCTCCACGACTTGTTAGATTGGTCATTTAATTATGATGATTGCTCGGGATCTTATCAAATGCACTGTGAGAATTTGGGCACATGAGTGGCATCAAGGCCACGACAAATTAAAAGAAAAAAAGAAAAAGAAGAGTTTCAATTATTAGGATTAATCAATTCAATTGTTCCCTTTTTGAGCTATTAGGTAGGTTAAGTCATGTTTTGTGCTTTTCCTTTCCCTTAGGTCGAAGTTCAATTTTCCCTATGAACTTTTTAGGTTTATTTCCTAGTATTTGCTTTAGTGTTGGTCAAGAAGGGTTCGGAGGTGTTTGTATGTCCTTCAATTTCCATTCAGGATAGTGATTTTTCAATTCATTGAATCATGTCTCTATTGTTGTTTTGTCAAAAAACCAAGTCGTCACAAGAAAATCACAAGTCTTATTTTGATTTCCCTTTTGACCTATCAAGCGTTAAAGTAGTATGGTCGAGATCCGAAAGTTTTATTGTTGATCACTTGTCTTGTTGGTCATGTATTTAGTTCGAGTATGAAGCAATCAAGTCAAGTTGAATCTATACCTCAAAGTTCCATCACATCAGTGACTTATTTGTACTATCCATATATGTGCTCCATACTAGTTGGAGAATTTTTTCATCATTCTCCTTCTAGAGGATTTTCCCCTATTCACTATGACACATCTTGCTCTAGGGGTTGATTTCGAAGCTAAGTACCACAGTGACCGCAAGTATTATTGGTAGTCTACTTTGCATTTAGAAAAGCCTTTCATTATTGGGTTTTGACTAGATTGTTCCTATTATTGTTCGACATCAAGGCATTCATTCATAGTGGTAGCATTGGACTCATACCTTGGGGCCCATAGGGCATTAGTGATGGCCTACCTCATGTCTAGCAAGTATTGACCTTAATGGTCCTCAACTAGATGGTTTCTCGTCGACAACATATCTTTGAAGCTAAAACATGCTAGGCCTTGTTCTTAAAAAGTTTTATTTTACAAGTTTGCTTCATTCAAATTTCTAGGATTCCCAGCATCTTGTAGGGGGATATTGTCCAATAGATGGAGCCACTATTAACACAGGATTTGACCTATAAATCCGAGTGTTAATCTATAATAGATGGTCATGGATATTATTCAGGGTGGGCTCAATGTTACAAAGTTCACCATTCGGCATCAACAATTTGTGAGTACATTATAGGGTGGATTGGTTAATCGGTCCATTGACATAGCATCGACGATTCACAGAGTTCTTTTCAGACTCATCACATGGTCGCATGTCTTTATTATGACAGGATATATGGTTGGGCAGAGTTTGAATAGGTTCTTTCTCTACAAGTGTAACAAGAGGATACATCTTCGGTGCATATGGACAAGTGATACAACAGTAGCAAGTGCCCCAAACTTACAAATTCAAAGTAGTATTCAGAGTAGGTATGGGAGGTGGAAGACCCCCACAAGTTGTGATCAAGGTGAGTTGTAATGTTATATTTTATATGATCTAATCACATTTTTGGACACCCTTTGAGGAGATATGCATGGGGTTCAATTTTTAGGCAAATTTGAGAAATAGCTATTTTTAGCAACTACAATTTTTAGTAGTTTTTAGAGACTAGTCTATATGATGATTCGATTTCACATTTGAGGACCCAATGTGAAGATTTGCTTATGTTTCAAATTTCATCAATTTCCGAGGGTAGTGTATTTTTAGCAAGTGAGTGGATATGTGGGGACCCAATATGACAAACAACATCAGTTTCTGATTTCAGGCCATTTTGAGCACTTTGAATTTCAAGGACTAGTTGCATTTTGGCATGGTCTATTTTTAGCTTGATGGGGACCACATGGAAATATTGGCTATTATTAGATAGCCTTGAGCCCTTGGAGACTTGCTTATGCCCCTGAATTTATTAGACAGTGTTGGGCCGTTGGAGGCTTGCGTATGACCCTGATTGGTGCGACCTCCTTGATGATCCCTCATTTGACCTTGAGTTGACCTTTGACTTTGTGATGGAATAACCTAGAAGCCACACGCCTTGCTTTTCTGTCTTATCCACTTTCCTATTTCAATATACCTTATCCTTTTCTAATAATATCCTAATCGACTTTTCTATTTCCATGCCTTATATATTCCTAAAAATAAGACTACCTAATTTGCTATTTTAAAATCCTAAAATCATGGTTCTAAATTAAACCTCCCATACTTTAAGGCTTATTAAGTTATTTCTAAGAAATTATTTCCTTAGAAAAATCGTAGGGTTTATTTTAGGCATGTAAAAAGTGCCTTAAAATAAGTAATTAGCTATGTGCATGTGTAATTTCTCTTACGGATGGTTGTTATAGAAGTAAGGGGATATTTGGAGGAGTATTTTATTCATGCATACGCTATTTTCACTCAAAAAGGAGTGCTATACTTGGAGAAGTTATTTTTATCTTTTTCTATTTTTCTATCTTCTCTCATTCTCTTCCTATATATTGTATGAAGCATAAGGAAGAAAGGACCTTCTTTGGTTTGATTTGTATTATTAAGCTGGTAAGCTTGTGTGTTCCTCCCTCTTTCTTCCTTGCTTCTTCTTCCTGGAGAGATTGGTATTGGCTACATGCATGAAGTACAGGCAGTGGAGAGTTGGCTTTGTTGGGTCGTGGCTAGTACTAATCCATCTAGCAGACTGCTTTGTACCTTGGATTATTGTTGTCCGAACCTATTAGGACTTTTGTTTTTCCTACAGCTCGTGATAATAAAGGCATAATTTTCTTTGGCGATTACTATACATTTTCATGTATTGATACTTCTATTGTCTTAGGGTTTCATGTGTTATTAATATTGATCTTGGCAAGGTTTGAGTGAATAGGCTTGGGATTTTCTTCTGCCCAATTCATTTTCTTTCTTCTTTTCTCTTGACTTTGTAAAGGCACTGGTTTAATAAGGTTCCATTACTATTTCGAACTAAAGAACAAACTTTCATTCCCATCAATAAATTTTTAGGAAAGCAAGCTTTTATTTTGATTTAGGTTTTATTGATTGTTTATTTAATTATTAGTTGACCTTTAAAGTCACTAGGGATTCTTCCCCATGGTTAGCGAGCACTAACATGAAGTGTAGGGATTCCTCCCCATGGTAAAAAAACATTATTTCTAGTTGCCTTGGAACCAGACGTTTTCAAGCATTAACGGAACTAGAGAGTTAGCTCATTAAAAGGCTCGTATGTTAGCTAATAAGTCGACTATCAAAGACATTATGGCATTGAATCCTCTTAAGGAATAGTATAAGCTTAATATAGATATGTAAGGTGTTGGGAAATTAAGCACATCAAACATAACTCATTCACACATAAGAACACAAAATAACTTGCAAACCTCACATTGTATTGATCTAGCTTTCTCTCATCTCACAATAGAGTACAATGGCGTTCCTTTATTTAAGAATAGGTGACCATAACAACCATGTCATAATAGGAATGTTTGTCAAAACATATGCACAACTATCTCCCACAATATCTCCCATTAAATCTCTCAAGTGATCTTCATGAGATTATCGTCCCTAACTTATCTCTTTGTCTCCATTCCTAATTTTGTTACATGCCCATTTGTGCATAATATTCATCATCACATATTATAATGTCATGATTAAATATCACAAGTATGAATTATTCCTTCATACTCCCCCCTTAATTAATACTTGTGATTCAAACTAGATGTTTGAGTTGTCTTTAACTTTAGTCTTCAGTTCTCTGCATCATCCTTAGTCTTCTTCGTCTTCATTTATCATCGCCTTCTTGTATTGTGCATGAGCTGCACCATTCGGATTTTCCCTGGCTTACTTAGAACCATTACAAAATATCCAAGGTTTTTTTGGCTTACCCTTAACCATTACAAGAAAATGACTCATGATTTGATTTACTCAAAGAAATGACTCAAGTAAATAGATTAACAACTCTTTCCTTTGACATGTGACTCTTTGGAATCACAATTTGACTTTTGAAGACCAACTAACTCAAGGACCTTTTATGTGAGATATTGTTGTACATAGAATATATCAACTTGTAAAATCCTTTCAACATAGAAGTAACTTTTTGCCATTCCTGCACATCTATCCAGCCACACTCTACTTGTATATGAGGTTCTCATATCTCTCTGTTCCAACATTGTAATGGTCATGATTGGTAAAACCACAAATATTGCAAGGATGCAACTTCCAACGTTTTGCTTGTACATGCCCTACTCTGCCACAATGCTTGCAACATTGTTCCTACTTCTTCTCCTAGTTCATTACGTTGCTACCTGTAGCTAATTCACTTTCTATTGATGTTATTGCTTTTACAAATTCGATTTCACCATTGATTGTGTGACTTTCATAACCAAGGCCTTCATTTCTTGGCCTTATACATATCTCTATGAACTTCTGGATGCCTTTCCCATTCTTGCCTAAAATTTTGCCATCAAAACCCATTTTGTTCATGAGTTTAGACCCAATTCCCTATGTATGGCTTTCAAAACAACCAATTTCATCATCTTCATTATGAAGATCACCTTCAGATATATCATGAGGATCATTATTTCGAGTATCATAACATGAGAGAGACACATGTACATCATCATTATTACCATCAACCAAATTACTGCTATCACGTGAACTATCAAGCTTTTGAAGCAAATCACTTGTGTCACAAATTGAAACACACGTTACTTTTTTCGGTTCAATTTTTTAACTTCACTCTCCAGTGCCAACAACACATTTTCATTTGCTTGCTACAATGATTCTATCATTTCATCTTTCTTATGATGAAGTTTAAGAGATCATCTACCCACTGATCCAATGATGCCAACTTTTCTTTTAATTCATATATGTGTTTTCTAGTGCAATCAACAAATTTTGAAACTCTTTGACATGGTCTAAGGGATTATCATCATGATCACAGAATCTAAACATAAATGTCTCTGGTAACTCATCTGAAGAGCTTGACAAGTCAACAGGAGCAAAAAGGTCTTCAAGTGTTTCTTCGACATGCTCCTTTTCGGGAAGGGAAATCATGGCCTCAATAGTTTCTTCGTCAAGATCAGGATCCCACTCTTTCTCGAATGCCTTGACCAAACTGCAAGAGTGAAGGTATCACCTTAGGAGGAAGCTCATCATACCGATCTCCCACATCCTTGTTATTATGCAAATCAAGGCAGATTACAAACGTCTTCATTATGAGATCCAAATCCTAGGCTCTATCAAGCACCGAGAGGGATCAAATCTCCCGAGGTGCAAACCTCTTCTTGAATAGTTCCTTGAGTGCAATACCTAAGCCACCTAATCCTAAGATCTAAAGTCTCTAGTTTAAGTCTCATATTTACTTTTTACTTTGTATTATTCTTTTTTGTTTATGGCCGACATAATATTTATTACTTTTTACTTTGTATTATTATTTTTTGTTTACTTTGTATTATTTTGTTACTGGATAAACACTCGACAAACACTCTAAAGTCTCATATTTACTTTTTACTTTGTATTAAAAGTCAAAAATAAAGTTTTTAGTTTAAGTCTCATATTTACTTTTTACTTTGTATTATTCTTTTTTGTTTATGGCCGACATAATATTTACCACCTTATCCTAAGCTCTAAAGTCTCTAGTTTAAGTCTCACATTTACTTTTTACTTTAAGTCTCATATTTACTTTTTACTTTGTATTATTCTTTTTTGTTTATGGCCGACAAACTCGACAAACACTCGACTAACAAGATCTCCCCCATACTGGGCTGTAGAGCACCTCTCGACGCAATAATATCCGATGGAATGAGAAATTCTCTAAACTTCATAATATGCTCTGCAACTGTATCTTAATATTCATGAAATATTGGGATGGACTTGACCCAACCACATTTATCTGATTGATTTGGATCCCTTGGAATATTTGACAAATCCAATGGAATATATCGATTGTGCATTCGTGTTTCATCAAAGGACGCCATATCATCTTCTTATTAATAGTTGTGGTTTGTTGTTTTGAATTTCACTTCTTTGATTTATTTTCTTCAATGGAGTCGCCAAATAGGACCTGCAAGGTTAGCCTTTAACAATAATCCTCTCAAAGTACAAGGCAAAACTTACCTCTTGGAATCGTTCTTGAAGGGTACCTCTTTATTTTTCTTCAATGGAGTCACTAGGAGAGACCTGCCAGATTATATCAAAACAAATCTCACCAAATTGCAAAACAAGAACATAGTTGAGTCACATGAAAGATGTTGGATGCTTCTGAAAGATAGATGGATTCAACCCGACAATCCCTCTTCAATGGAATGTCGTCACCTTTCCTTTGAGGTCCCTGACAATGGCACCAAAAATGTTACCGCTCAAACTAGCAGCCCTTTGCAAATCAAGGCAATGTACACCTAATGCTAGTGAATGTAAGCTCAAGAGAGAGTTAAATCCAAGGTCACCATAGTTTAACCCCTCAACACTTCGAGTAACTCCCAAACTCGAGGGGAGACCCTAATCAATGAAAGATACCTGCAACCACCAACAAGACACTAATACCTTCCAAGGAACCTTAATAGCTATGATCAGTGCCTTATCAGAGTAAGCAATATCAAATATAAACACATGAATCATATATAAATGGAGTTATTCACTTTATCAAATAAAATCACACCTTTCGAGGCAATTTCACATTCCCAAGGCAATGTCACACTTCCCAAGGAGAGCACCCTCAAGGGAAAGAGGACAACTGGACTAGGACAAACTTCGAAGATAAAACAAAAATACCAAACACCCTTTGATTCACGATTTAAAAGGGTTTCACAAATCCCAATGCATTTTCTCAAATGATGACACCCTCTAGGGTTTGTGCTAAAAACCTAGGGCGAATTTTTAAGGTGGACCAAAAAACGAATTGACAACTACCTTTTGGATTTTTGAATTTATTTAGATTTTTAGGGTTTTTTTCCAGTTGTAAAATATTTCTATGCATAAAATAAAATAAAACATGCAAAATTTGATGAAAAATAAGAGTTGAAGGATAGGTTATTAGATTCTTGTCTCAAACCCTAGGGCTACGAGAGATCGAGGTTAACGTCCCTCTCCTTAAGATGGTTTCCACTACTTGCAACTAGGGCAAAGCTAGCAACCTCTAGGGTTAGGTACCAAAACCCTAATTAGGGCAAATAGAGAATTCCAAGGCCCAATAAAACAATGGAGAGCTCCTTGCTAGGAAGGTCTCCTCGAGCAAGTAGACAAAATGCTAGCAAACAAACCCTATCTTAGTCCAAAGCACTTCAAGAATGATGTTAAATTAGGGTTAGGAGATAAACTTACCAACATTAATCAAGAATGAGCTAGGAGATGCACCTTAGGTCACCCTTGAGCATGAGTTATCACAACTATTCTTAGCATCCACTTAGCATGTGACTATCAAACCCTAAAAATTCTTCCATTCATCCTTCATGCAAGAAAAAAAGACATCCAAAGAAAAGTGCACCTAGCTTCAAATTCTCTTATAAACCAATAGAAAAAGGAAATAATACATTATTTGAACCCTTGTCCCTAATTTACAAATGAGGTGAGGATGTCTTATTTATATGAGACAACCTTTCACAAAATTGAGCCTACAAGTTAATGACAAAATATAAAAAAATTGGCTAGTGCACCCACAAACTTGGGGACTAAACCACACAATGACATACAATAACAATAAAAATGTGAAATTAGGCTCCACCAAGGTGCGCCAAAAGGAAGATGTCGTGCCCCAACTAACCCCAATAGATGCTTGTCCCTCAACCCCCTCCTTTTTAACAAAGTAGGCTTCATCTTTAAGGAATGATGCCATGGGTCTGAAGACCAGGAGGAGGGGTTTTCTATCAAAACAATAGGTCCAAGTGGGCAAAATGAGGTGTGCTAAATTGGCTATGACAGCCCTTACACGTGCAATCACCTCTACAATGCAAAATATGAATGTGGCCATGTGTCCTAATGGACCTATCCCAAGAAGCACTAGACACCAACCCAGGGCCCAAATGGCCCAACAAGATAGGGTACTTGCGCCCATCAAGAGGCAATCAACAATGCCACTAAACCATCACTTCCTAGCATGAAAACCAAGGGAACCTGCCATGACCTAATCAAGGGTATTTAGCCCCACAATCAACACTCTACACAATATAGCCCCAAAAACTTGGCCTTTACAATAAAAAAGAAACCCCTCGCTCTAGTATATCTAGAAGGAATGCTTCAAGCACTCTAAGGTGTAACATGTAGGAATAATCGTTGGGAGTTGTCCTTTTGAGAGGAACATGTAGAGAAGACGTCTAAGAGATCTTCAAAGATGATGTGCCTTACAACCAATCCAACCAAACTAGGAGATGTGCCCACAAAGAGAAGAAGGCCTAATCTACATGAGTAGTCCAAAACTTATTTTTCTTCCTCGTGGATCTTGCCTCCAAGATTTAGCTTGAAATTTTGCATGGATGTAAGCCTTTTGTGCCCATAGGACAGTTGTCCTTGTGGAAATTTAAAAAAAAAAATCAATTCAAAGCAAATCCTAAACATGCAACAAACATGACTAAAGCACAACCAAACTAGGAGATGTGCCCGCAAAGAGAAGAAGGCCTAATCTACATGAGTAGTCCAAAACTTATTTTTCTTCCTCATGGATCTTGCCTCCCAGATTTAGCTTGAAATTTTGCATGGATGTAAGCCCTTTGTGCCCATAGGACAGTTGTCCTTGTGGACATTTTAAAAAAAAATCAATTCAAAGCAAATCCTAAACATGCAACAAACATGACTAAAGCATCCTAGGTTGTCATTAACTTTAAGCCATATGAACCATTAAGAGTGAAAGGGGCTTCAATGAGACACAACAAGCAACAATGTGATGATTGTAAATTTGATCAAATGATGTAAATGTTTTCCCAAGATGTGCAATTTTAATATTGTTGGGAAAAGGCCTTCTCGGACTTCTAAACTTTCATAAATTTTGAAATAGAAGTTCATCATAACACATATCACAAGCATTTCAATAGGACTCTTTATAGCTCTACAAGTACTCTCAAATTTACTCGACTCTTTGAATAGGCAAACTAAGCTTCATCAAAAATCTAGGGCAGAATCGATCATAATGGATTTCAGTCAATAAAGTTTTCCAAGTTTTACCAAGATTTGTTGAGTTTACCCAAGTTTTGTTGAGTTCATGTTCCATAACATATTGAGTGCATGACCCTAGTTCTTTAATAAGCTAAGTTATTGTTGATATTTCCCAAGTTGACTCCCCACTTTGGGTTTCCCTTCTTGTTAAGTCCATGTCATGTGACTTTGATCACAAAGGTACAAAAATTAAGTAGGCCTAGATTAGCCTCAAGAAATTTTCAATTGGCTTGAAATAAAGTCAAAACAATAATCATCATCAAAGAGCTAACTTATTATGCATACAACAAAAAAGTAAGGAAAAAAATGTGACCATCCCAGAATCTTAGCCCACGGCAAGAAGAAAGCCCAATCAACGTGAGTAGTCCAAATTTCTTTCTACTACATCATGGATCTTGTTGTCTCCGTACTGCACTTTGGAATTTTGCATCGGATGTAAGCCTTTTGATCCCACAGGCTAGTAAGAAAAAAAAATGTGACCTTCCACAATCTGAGTCCATAGCAAGAAGAAAGCCCAATCTAGATGAGTAGTCCAAATTTCTTTCTACTACATTATGGATCTTGCTGTTTCCTTACTGTACCTTGGAATTTTGCATCAAATGTAAGCCTTTTGATCCCATAGGCTAGTTAGCCTTGTGTACATTTTAATAAAAATCAATTTAAGTCAGTTCTCACAGACAGAACAAACACGACTTCACCATCCTAGATTGTCATTGACTTTAAGCCACACAAACCATTAAGAGTGAAAGGGGCGTGATTAGATAGCAAGCAACAATGTGATGGTTGTAAATTCGATAATAAGGATGTAATTGTTTCATAGAATGTGCACAATCTAATAGTGTTGGGCAAAGGCCTTCCCATAACTACAAACATTCTTAGATATCCACGGAAAAGTTCATCATAGCACAAATCGCAATCACTAAAACAATACTCTTTATAACTCTAAGAGTACTCATGAGATTACTCCACTCTCTGAACTAGCTCGTAAGGCTCTATCAAAACACCTTGTGAAAACCAATCAACTAAGTTTTGGTCAATAAGTTTGCCAAGTTCTACCACATTTTGCCAAGTTTAGTAGAGTTTTGCTAAGTGTATGTTCCATGATTTTTTTGAGTGTGCGATCCTTGATTTGCTAATAAGAAAAGTTATTGCTGAGTTTTGCCAAGTTGACTCTCCACTTTGGGTTTGCCTACTTCTCAAGAACAAGTCATGTGACTTTGATCCCAAAGTTACAAAAACTAGCTGGCCCTCAACTTGTCTTAAGAAAACTTTCAACAGTCTATAAAACAACCTCAAAACAATAGCCATCATTAAAGCAATGGACTTCAAAGAGCTAATTAATTATACACAGAAAAAAGAGAGAGAAAGGCCTAATCCAAAGAGAGAAGGCATTATCCAGATGAGTAAACCAAAACTTTTATTTTACCACATCGTGGATCTCAACTCTTCCATGTTGTAACTTGGAATTTCGCATCGGATGTAAGCTTCTCATTCTGATAGGCCAGTTGCCCTCGTGGACATTTTAATAAATTCAATTCAAAACTCATACACACAACTAACATGACTCAATCGTCCTAGATTGCCATTAACTTTAATCTATGCAGACCATTGATAGTGAAAGAGGCTTCAATTGGATACATTAAACAACAAAGTGAAGGTTGTAAGTTTGATCTTAAGGATGTAATTGTTTTACAGAATGTGGACATCGAGTCTGATTAGCCTCCATCTGACAGTAGTGCGTGCTTTAGCGGGATCTGCTGCCATCCCTCCGTGCACATCTGATATTGCTGGGCAAAGACCTTCTCAAGGCTACAAACTTCCATAAATATGCAGTCATCACAGGACAAATTATAAGCATTTAAACTGGACTTTTTACAACTCTACCAGTACTCTTGAGTTTACCCCACTCTCCAAATTGGCAAGTCGAGCTCCATCAAAATTCCTGATCAAGCAGATCAGACTCGGTTCTGTTACCAATTTTCACCAAGTATTGCAGGGTTTTCCCGAGTTTATGTTCCCTGCATTGTTTTTAGTGTATAACCCCTGATTTAATAAAAGCTGAGTTATCTCTGAATTTTGTGGCGCTCATTCTCCACTTTGGCTTTTGCCTGGGTGCCGAATCCTAGTCACGTGGCTTGGATCAGAAAGGTCAAAAAGCTAATGAGGCCTGGACTCGTCTAAAGAAACTTTCAAATAATCTTTAAAACAGACTTAAAGCTATAGCCTTCACCAAGCAGCTGGTTTCAAGGAATTAATTTATTTTACATGCACAAAGAGTGGACTTGTCTGAAGAACTTTCAAAGAATCTTTAAAACGGACTCAAAACTATAGTCGTCATGAAAGCAGCTGGCTTCAAAGAACTAATTTATTTTACATGCACAAAAAGAGAAAGGAAGGAAAAAAACTACCAAAGTCACCTTATAACGTTAGTACCTTTGGAGCTCAAATTACCAACCCTAAGCTTTCCAAACTAACCAAGTCAGTGCAAAAATTTCAGCTAAGGGATTTTCTGGTTCAAAACTAAAATAAAAATGCGAAAACTTTTGCCTTTGAATGTGTATGTCAGAGAAATCTCTGCGCATATTACAGCTAAAAAGCTGAGATTAAGAGGCAGAAGAAAAGTGTTTATCTACCTCATATAAACCCCAATCTGACATCGCTCGATCACAGAACTGTAATGGCCTCTTACTGTACGGACACGCCAGTTTCGCATCCGCGGACCACTTTTAACGAGAAATCCTTGCAACGTATTTGTGGAGGAAAGAGCGGCATCTTTGCACAGCCGACCGACTAAGAAGATCTCTTCTTCTTTGAGCTCTTGGGATCGAACCTTCGACCTGTTCGCCGTTCAAGGTACTGAAATTCTCGTGAATCTGATCGAAATTCCTCGATTAGCTGTAACTATGTGCAGAGGACCACTGAAAATTGGAGGAGCGCCGCCAAGTTAGAGGCTATCGGACAGAAATTTGAGAGGAGGGATTGTTTGCTGTGTCCTGAGAAGCAGAAGACCCTAGAAGCCTCAGAAAACTCCAACGGCCACGTAGACATAAACCCCACAGACCACGCTATGAGTTCGTGGTGCGCTTCACTTGGTTGTGACACGTGGTATAGTGTATCAATTTCGTGGACCAGAAATGTCGATCTGATCCGATCTAATATTCGTACCTCATTGGCCGGCCTTGCATTTCATTTCATTTCATGACGACCGAAATCACGTTTCATTTCGTTGCATTTGACTTCTTGTAGTTGGTGGATTCATCGTGTGATATTTAATGTTTAAAAAATAATTTGAGTGGAGGAGAAGCCTCTAGAGGCATTGTGTGTCCAACGTGCACGTTAACTGGTGCCCTTTGGGTGGGAAGTGGGTCAACTTCCTAACCGCCCTAGGCCCCCTAACGATTACAGCCATGCATTACCCCATGGACAAGGTTGTGTCTTATCCATGTTAGTTTAGCCACACCATGTTATTATATCCATATACGGGATTATTTATAAAATATAATATAAAAAAGATTTATTAATTTGGCTAGTTGGGTTGGTGAAATGGGATGTTGTGATTGTCCCATCAAGGTTTAAAACAAATTTAATGATGTTTTTCCATCATTGTGCTCGTTGTTGTTGTGCATTTATGCTTGCAATCTTAGTTGGGGCTAGGTATAAGTCTTATTTGATTTTGGCAAAATAGATACTTCACACTTGCAATCCCTTAGTCACACTTGCAATCCCTTAATCACAGGATTATGGATTATGATTGAGATGTTGTAAGATTGTCATAGTATATATAAACTTTCTCAAAGTGGGAAAGTGTGAACTTGCCACATTAAGATAGTCGGAAATTGATAAGAACAAAAAATAGATTTTGAATTTGAGTTGGTGAGAACTTAATGATTGAGTACAGTTAGTTGAGTTAATTGCGAAAGGTATGGGCATCATCATAACTTGTCTCAAAACCCTTAGCCACAACACTACAATGACAAGTTCTCATGGCCCATGCTAAGAAAGGGAATGGTGGGTTGGGGAACTAATATCTCAGATATTGATCTAGGAAATGATGGTTGGGTCCCTACCCACAAGGACAAAGATGATTTCCATAGCACGAGCCTTATCCCAACAACAACCTAACTATGATTATAGAAGTGTGTGATCTTTGTGCTCTGCGTTGTGAGGTGAGACCTTATCATGGATATGTGCCAAAAACTATTTCTTTTATTGTACACCCAAGTGACAGGTTTTTATATTTTATGCTCTTGGGCAGTTATGTCGTTGATTAAGGCTTCTTTGGTCTAGTTCCAAAAATGGGCTTTAGGATGTAAGCCCACGTGTTTGTGTGATAAATTTGTCAGTGATTTTGGTGTCTTGTATTGTAGGTTGTCTTTGGCTTATGATCATTATATGTGACATTATATGTCATCTTGCTACAATCTCATATATGTGCATTGAGATTTCATTCTATGTTAATACTCATCTTCTAAATTTTATGTGTGTTAACATCATCAATAGGTGTTTTGTGTGTGCTGTGAATGATCCTACAAGCATAACAATTATGACATGGAGATTATTTATAGGGCATCACCCACACCAAAATTGTCACCAATCTAGAAGTTGGCTTTGGTGTGCAAATCTCTAGTTGATGTGATAGCAACCTCCCTCGCTTTAGTACTAATAACATTGGCATTTTCAATGTCATGCCTTGCGGATTGCCTTGGGCTTGTGGTTGTTCTCTATGTGATTTCACAAGATATCTTGCGATAGTGCCATATCCCTCCCTATCTTAGAATTGTGTTCCACATAAATGGTCCTCTTCTAAATTGTGTGTGTTAACATTGTCAATGGGCCTACATGTTGGGAATAATCTCACCTCCATAACAATTGTGACATGGAGACGGTTTACAAGGCATTGCACACTCCAAAAGCTTTGTCATTTTTAAACCTTTGGGATGCAAGTCCATAGGGTGATGTGATAGCATCCTCCCTCACTTTGGTACTAACATCATCAACAATGTCATTGGCATGCCTTGTGGTTGTTATTTATGTGATGTTACAAGGTATCTTGCTATCGTGGCATATCATTGTGTTGGGATTTTTTTTCGCTTTATTGCTCATTTTTTAAATTGTAGGTGTGTGTGTGTTTGTTAACATCGTCATTGGATGTGCATGTTGTGACTAATGTCACGTGCATAACAATTGTGAGATGTAAATTGTTTGTAAGGCATTGCTAACACCAAACTCTTTGCCAACCTAAAAGCTAGTTGTGGGGTGCAACTCCCCAAATGTCAATGATGACATAGTCACTCACTTTGGACTATCATCATCGATGATTTTAGTGGCATGCATTCAAAATTGTCTTTGGCTTGTGATTGTGATTATATCGGTATTGTAGCATATCCCTTTATGTGTGTGTGTGTGGAATTTTGAAACTTGTAATCTGTTACGAACCATTACACCAAAATCCTGAGGTGTTAGTGAAGGCCGCCCACTAGGGTCTTAACATCCCACCACACTCTGCAGTCCAGACTCTGGGCTGGATGTGCGCCCGTATGGTGGTGTCCTCTTTGAGCCGTACAAGCCTTGGACGAACAATGCAATGCCGACGTTTCCACCCGCTCTGTGACTCGAACCTGGGTGGAGGCTCTGATACCAAATGTTACGAACCATTACACCAAAACCCCGAGGTGTTAGTGAAGGCCGCCCACTAGGATCTTAACATAATCAGTGCTACACAACAATAAATCTTCCCTAGTGTTCAATCTTGATTAAAAAATTGCTTCCCTTTTCAATTACTCCATCTAAGGAGGAACTTGTTTAGGCTTCCATTTACTATTGAATGACGATAGAGTGGGATGTTGGGGTTTGTTAGTATATATAAGATAAAAAATAAAAAAAAGATAAATCAATAGGCCCATCATTGGATGTCACTCTTTGACACGTTAATTCTACTAAAATATGCTCTCCGTGTAATTTTGATTATCACTAACTGGTATTCCCAGGAAAATTACAAATGAAATAAATAAAACATATGTTTCATGTACCTAAGGAGACATGACAAGGAGGCATGTCCTTAGTGAACTAGGGATTGTTAAGATTCTCAAGAGAGATCAATTGGAACCAACTAGTAAAACCTAATCCAACAAAGTAAACTAGAGAGTGTTGAGATTCACAAGAGAGATCAATTGGAACCAACCAGTAAAACCCTACTCCAACAACAAGATAAATCAACACTGGAGAGAGAGAGAGAGAGAGAGAGAGAGAGAGAGAGAGAGAGAGAGTACACTAAAGAAAGTGAGCCATCCCCATAACCATATGAGTGCATGAAAGATAAGAAACCATAACTAACACAAAAACATGCAAAAGAAAGCACAATAAAGAAGATGCCCTTAGGTGATAACTTGGGAAAAGTGATCCACTTAAATGAAGAATACAAATGAGGATTGGTGGATTTATAAACCATCCAAGAGGTGGGGTGTTATCCCTAAGAATCCTTTACCAGGTAAATGTTAGCCTAAAATAGCCAAAGTGATTAATGTTACAAGGTCAATGCATGGCCCATATGAAGATTAAACCCATGAGTTTAACTTCCCCAATTGATATGAATAGGAGGACATGTATCCCCCTTTATTGACAAATCTCCCGAACCAATACACTTACACACACTTGTGAAGGTAGGCTTTAGTAGAGATGGGTGAATATGTTGGTAACATAATTAGCTGAAGGAACAAAGATTTGCAAAAGTTGCTCATGAGCATGGAGTTTCCCAATGTAGTGCATCAAAATTTCAATGTACTTAGCCTTCCTATGATCTACAAGGTTGTGGACAAGCTAAACGGTATTGTGATTATCACAAAATAAAATAGTAGGTTCACATGAAGAAGACCTAACTAATTGAGAGCCATCTACATATGAGCAAGGTGCTTCCCATCATGGACGAGTACACTGGCATATTCAACTTTTGTGTACGAGAGACCTACATCTCGTTGTGTAGGATACCCTCTTACCTTCCAAGTCTCTTCTTATTTCTAGTCAAAATATAAATATTATAGCAAGCAAGATTTCATCTCAATTCAAGAAAAACATAAATGCAGTCTCAACGAGGCTCTGTATCATCTTCAGTTGTAAAGCTAGAGAATGTACCAAAGTATTGGAAATCCAACTTCTCTACCTACATATGAATATTAAACCTAGTTTTAGAAGGGTGTGCTAGTTGTTATATATTGGGTCAACAATTAATTCAACCATGATAATAATACTCGCATATATTGTAACTAAGGCATTAAACATCAATGTTGAATTCCAGTATTGGATACTTGTATGAATATTTCATGCGTATTTCTTTTCTTGTCAGTTATACATGCCTGCCATAATTCAAGAGCAACCCAAAGCAAGGTCGTTCAAGTCTAACTATTTTGAAGTGGTAACCTAGATATATACATATAAGTGAACCTTATAGATGTGTATTGACACTAATACACAATGAAATATAGGTTGCATATATGAGTGACTATACTAGAATTTCTACACATATAACACAATCTTTTAGTTGGAAGCCCATGTATGTACTTTTTTACAATGATGCAATTGCTCGGAGTTTCTTTTTGGATGAAATGACCATCAAAGACACTGATCTTGCAATAGTAGAAAACCTTATTGGAGCCATGTATACACTACATGTAGCTCTACCATGAAATGTACCCTCTCTACTATTTCACTAAAAACGTTTGGGTCTTGACGATCAAAGGCGACACGCCCAGCTTACACTTATTGTAATGCTTCTCAGTGAGAAGGTTTAAAAAGTTCAATGGTTTGCCTAAGCAAAGTTTTACTTGTTTCTTTGGAGAAAATAAATATATTCTTTCATCTATTGTCCGCCTTGAAAATATGTTATGAGTTTTGACAAGGTAAACCTTTTAAATGTTGGTAACTTGGATCACTTTGAATGATATAGTTGCTTACCCATGAAATGTCAAAAAGAAGTTCAAAATTTGCAGTTAATGAAGTTTGTGCACTCAAACTCTTTAAATGACATGGTTTGTAATTAGCACTACCTTTTTGAAAATGACACATTTATTGATCCCCAAACATCAAATAACATCAAAATATAACTAGATAAATACTTGGGCCTACGTAAGTGTTTATGTGTTTATAGAATTGTCATATGTTTCCCATTATATGAGCACAAATGTGTGTCATTGTGTGGCACATGTCTTCTTAATATCCTTTAATAATCATGCAACCCCTATAAACCTAAAAATTTAGCTAGTATGTCACTCATAAATGCTCACGGGGATGTTGAAACAACATGAGGGGTGCGTACAAACCAAGTTGCAACTCCCACTACAACAAAACCTTGTCATTAGCGTCCCTTTTAGCTTCCTATTTTGCTTTCATTTATGAAATGTCGATGTTATTTCATGGGATGGCACTAAAGTCGGCATGATTTCTTGCATCGGGTTTAGCACCAGGTTTAGTAACAGATTTAACACCAAATTTAGCACCAGGTTTAGCACCCGATTTAGCTTTATTGCCATATTTATCGCCTCGTTTAGCTTTATCAGTAAGTTTAACGCCAAGTTTCTTGAGCGACTAAATAAAAGTGAGGGAATTATAAAAAAAAAATGGCATCAAAGGTTAAAAATAAGCCACTTGTCTCAATCCTCGTTAATTGGACGGAATTTCAATTGTTTTAATTAAATCCCTAATTTTCCTTCATAAAAGCCTCTCAAAACAAACTATTTCATTCTTTTATCATTTCATCTCTTTCTCTCTTCTCTTCTCCACCCTTCTCCTTTCTCCGTTGAGGTTTTCTCACTTAAGGTTTCATCCTCATGGAGGATAGGGTTTTGGTTTATGGAGGAACCTCCATGAGGAAGATAATGGATTCTCCTTCCATTTTCCTCCTTCCTCTTTTTTTTCCTTTATTGATTTACTAATGTTTATTGTTGTTTTGTTATTGTAGGTTTAGGGTTTCATGTATGGAGGAAAAGGTTTCATCAAAGAACCTCAATAACAAAGGTAATGACTTACGCCTTACCTTCTCCTCCTTCCTTCCTTTTTTTAAAAATTGTTTTCTAATGTTTTATTATTATTATTTTGTTGTTATAGGTTTAGAGTTTCATGCATGGAGCCTAGGATTTCATGGTGTCATGGTGAAACCTCCACAAGGAAGGTGATGGATTCTCCCTTCCCTCCTCATTTTTCCTTCCTCTTTTGTTTTGTTTTTTCTTTATTGATTTTTTAGTGTTTATTGTTTTTTGTTGTTGAATGTTTAATGGAGAAAGAAGAAAAAAATGATATTTTGGGGGTTTTCTTTAATGCACAAATCTTGTTCATGGGTATCACTTAAGAAACACCCTTGCATTAATGTAAGGAGATCCAAGTTCAAATCCTTACACCCATCTATCTCTTATTACTTTCCATTTCTATTCACTTGTTTGCATGCATAGGTTAGGTTATTTCAATTCATATCTACACTTTTAAAGGTATATTTTTGTGGGGATGTAGCTCAAATAGAGTTCTTTCCTTTTGGCAAGTGACTGGGGTTCAAATCCCAAGGGAGGAAGGTACGGGAGGGGTCATCTTTGATCCTGGAGGAAAAAATATACAATCATTTGCTTGGGGCTTGGGAAAGAGGACGAATAATAAAGCGGAGTGGGCAGCTTTAATGCAAGGAATAGAAATGATGGCATAATTAAACATTGGAACTTTCCAAGTCTTTAGAGACTCTCATATTGTTATTCATAAAATGCAAAAATATGCTCTTGCAAAGGGGTAGAAGTCGGGAGAGTCCAAAAGAGAATCATGGATTTTATTTCTAATATCTCTAAGGTCCAATTTTTTCATGTTAAACACTAGAATAACAAGGATGCCGACAGACTAGCCAACACATGGTCGAAGTTAAAGCAAGGTGAAATAAGGGTGGATAAATCTACCCCCATCATAAAGTGGATTTCATGTTTTCATTGCTAAGAAGTTGGGCATTTCTCCCTTGTGTTGGGGAACATAGGCCTTGAAATTCTCTTTGGATGGTCTATTCCAACATGGCCTTCCATTTAAGAAGACAGGACGACAATGACTACCATGGCAGAGGCATGATGTTATGGAGGACAGGTGGTTCGCAGATTGGGAGGGTGGTTATGAGCCTTTATTGCTATTGTTGGATCTCATTTCTATCCACCACCCTTGTTCGAATGAATTGCTACGGTTCCCACGTGAAAATATGGCGCCTCAATATGGGTAATCCCTCATGTTCTCTCAAGCCTGTCATTCTTGGAAGAGACATGAAGCTTTTAAGCAACATGTATTTGGCTGTTAGGAGAACTAATGTTATTGTTTTCAAAGGGAAATAAGAGTGTGAGTCTTTGGTTTGTAGCCATTATCTATTCTCTTTTGCGGAGGTAGGCAGAATGGACAGGGTGCTGAGAGAGATAATGGAGCTGAAAAATACAATGGCCGATTACAAGAATATGTTAAGATGTGTCTTTGAGGTTTCCATGGCAGTTTTGGAGGAGAATAGGAGAATGTCTGCTGGTATCACTTGTATTGATTCCTGTATTGATGATTTAGAGGGTATCTCTCGGGTTCAAACTGGATAGGTCGAGGACATCCTGTGTAAGTTGTCATAAATGGAAAGGAACCAAACTACCAGGCATGAAGAGATTCAGATTTGCTATTGTCGATATGAAAAGCAGATTTTAGGAGTAGTGCATGAATGCCAATGAAAGAAACGAGACTCGGTCCATTTAGTTGAAGGAAATTCTTGGTGAGGTCTAACTTGGATGGGCTCTGCAGAGGTATCAACGGTCCTTCGTGCAAGCAGGAAGCAACCTCTCTGATGGAAGAAGTCTCCACTATGCAATTGGATGCAACGAAAAACTAGTTCCAGGAATGAAGTGTTTTACCCCTCCCTAAATATTTTGTAATGTTTTTTTCCTTTACTTATGTAGTCAATTTGTTAGAATCTATAGTGTTAGAGGAAGTAGTATAGCATTTGGAAAACATTGTAATTATGCATATCCACAAGGGCAGATAGCAACCGAAAAACTCTTGGACATACCTGTCCAGCTATGATTATGGACTCTCCTATGATGGCCTGAAGGAATTTTGTACTTTCTGTTTATATATATATATACAATTTCATGTTTCTGTTAAAAAAAGTGACACGGGTTCAAATCCTAGCATTCCCCTGACATTTTCCATTTCTATTTTCATTTTTTACTATTTTCCATTTATGTTTTCATAAGTTTTAATATGCACTAGGTTAATTTAGTTTCATTTCAAATTTGCACTTTTAATCATAATTTTTTATGGGAATGGAGCTCAAGTAGAGCTCTTTCCTCTTGGCAAGTGATTTGGATTCAAATCCCAACATTTATTTACCATTTTTTCATATATTTTTTTTCATTTTTTACCATTTTCCATTTCTATTTCCAAATATTTAAGTTACAGACAATTGCCTCTAAATCAAGCACTACTCATGGTTCTAAATTTGGTTGCCTCTAAATCAATCACTACTCATGGTGCTAAATTTGGCGCTAATCTTGGGGCTAATCATGTCGATAAAGCTGGTGTTGTTAAAAAATGTAGTTTTACGCCAGGTTTTCCAACTCAATTGAGAAAAAATGACGCTCAGTTAGGTGCTAATTGTTTGTTTTGTTGTAGTGTCCCATCTCATGAATGCTCAATCTTTGGCCTTCCTCAAGGTCTCATCAAGCACATGGGTTCCCACTAGAAAATGAAGAGCATTCACATGGGAGCTATTTAAGGATGGGATTCCATTTCTACTTATAAAAATGAGCAGTGGGGATGCATTAAGGAGGAGGAAATCATAGCAAAATTATGTTGAAGTAATCAGATTGTAGAGCTAAGAATCCATCATCCCTACTCCCTCATTTTTAGTTCATTTTTCCTCTTGCTATTCTCTTTCCTTTCAGAGTGTCCATCCACAAGGGGACATGCTGCCCGGATATACCGAAAATTGAGATTAAGCATACAACATGGTTAATGAACCCTCCCACAAAGGTATTTGGAGCTCACTTGCTGCAACATTTTCTCCTTAGTTGATACAATAAATTGTTTATGTTGCACTGCTTCCCCCCAAAATTGACTACTTGAATCTTATTTAATCATTGATTTATGGTTTTAATGTTTTCATTGCTTTCATACAATAAATTGTTTATGTTGCACTGCTTCCCCCCAAAATTGACTACTTGAATCTTATTTAATCATTGATTTATGGTTTTAATGTTTTCATTGCTTTCATATATGATTGTAGGTTGAAGTAATAGCTTGCATGTTTGTCTCCTTTCATTTACATGTTTGGTCTTATCTTTACAACTAGTTAAGAGTGATTTTTTTTAACACCATTGCACCAAAACCCCCACACCAGATTGGCAACTCCAATGGGAGCTCACTTGCTACAACATTTTCTCCTCAGTTGATACAATACATTATTTATATTGCACTGCTGCCCCCCAAAATTGACTACTTGAATCTTATTTAATCATTGATTTATGGTTTTAATGTTTTCATTGCTTTCATATATGATTGTAGGTTGAAGTAATCTCTTGCATGTTTGTCTCCTTTCATTTACATGTTTGGCCTTATCTTTACAACTGGTTAAGAATGATTTTTTTTACACCATTGCACCAAAACCCCCACACCATATTGGCGACTCCAATGGGGAGTCAGATCTAATTATCTTACTACTAGTTGTTTATATTGCCTAATATTTAAATTTGCAAACTTTCATCTATTTCTTTTGAACTTGGAAAACTAAATAAATGTTGACTTTGATTGCTATTGTTAGGGAGATATTGTGCTTAATAACCTCCAAGTGCTTGGAACAAATGCTGAGTGATAATACATACTAACATGATAAGTGTTTGGAATAAATGCTAAGTGATCGGGCCGAAAGGCCCTATCTACAGCCCAATGTGGATGAGATCACATGTCGGCTCTAAATTTAAAATGGCTAGATTGTAAAATACATTTATATAAATATACATTGAATTTCAATTTCAATTTCAATTTCCATTCATGCATCCTCACATTTTGAATATTTTTTTGCATATTTGTAGGGTTTATGTGTTGTTGTTTACGATCCCAAATTGGAATAATTGGCACATGGATGAATATATTGGGTTATGTATAATTAAGTTAATAATAGAACGATAAGTAAGATATTAGTTTTGTGATAATTGCAAATTAACCAATAATTGGGTAAATGGAAAGCATTTTACTTCACAATTAATTAATTAATGCAAGTTTTGTGTATTTGTAGGATTTATATGTTATAATTTACAATATGAAATAGTTAGCACTTGGATGATTAAATTTGGTTAAATAACTATTTTACTTCATAACCAATGAATGAATGCAATTTTTTGCCTATTTGTAGGATTGATGTGTTATTCTTTAGAACATGTAATAGTTGGCACTTCAACCATTAAATTTGGGTAAATAACTAGTTTATTTCATAGTTAATTAATTAATGAATTTTTTACTTATTTGTAGTATTTATGTGTTAGCATTTACAACATGATTTCAAATTGGAATAGTTGGTGATTAGATATTAGTTTTGGGTAAATATCTATTTTACTTCATAATTGATTAATTAATTCAAATTTGGCCTATTTGTAAGATATCAAAATTGGAATAGCTGCTTGAATGATTATAACCTAAAATATATTAGATTAAATGTATTTTTAAGTTTATAATATAACAATTAGTTAAATATTAGTTTTGTAATAATTGCATATTAATAAACCAACATAGATCCATCTTAAGACTTATCAAGTGCCCCTTTTTAGAGTCTTAAAATTCCTTAAGGAATTTGATTCCTATCAGCCCTTAATAGAGACAAAGTTAAAATGGATCTACGCTAGTATATATATGAAGTGACATCACTGCAACACTATGAAGTGACAACATCATGAACTTTGAAATTTTTTCATAATGTATGTAATTTTTATTTTCTTCTAATCTGTTCAATGATAATATTAGTCTTGTCTTGTCAAGGTCTATAGATCTATAAGAATTCAATACTGTTAGAAATAATGCATACATTAGAATTGGTTTGAGTTTGTTAGATCTAGGAGAGATCTTAGATCCTATTCTAATGTGTGGTCGAGATATTCTCTCAACAGGTTGTTAAGAATGTATGCCTATCTTGAGGCAACTCTTGATGTATAAATATGTGTGTAATCTAATAAAGAATATAGACTTCTGTGTGCAATGTCTTCTCTCTATATTTCTGAGTTGGTATCAGAGCCCGACTAGGCTTAATTCCTTCACGGGAATGCCCAGGAAGATGTGAAAGTTGTAGACGCTGATTTGTTGTAAATATGCAGGAGAGTAGATTTCTAGTTTGATGCGTTGTGTGTGCTATTATTTTGTGTGTAGTGGTTGTTGTTGCATGTTTGTCTGTCCATGATTGCTGCTAGAGCCGATTGCCATTTCTAGATCACTACGTGAATTGTCTCGAGGACTTGAGGATCGTTGAATAGTTGCTGGTTAGTAAAAAACAGAAAAGGGAACGTAGATTAGAATATGGAACCATCATTCTTTAGATCTATCTGTTAAAAAAAATGTGAGAGCAGCTGCTATCAATTTGCAGAAGCCGTTATATCGTTTGGAGAGTAGATCGTTGTTGATTTTGGGTAAATAAGCGGATCCGCCAGAGAACTGCAATGAACCTTTAATCTATTCCAGCATAGATTTGGGAATGTACTGGTTGCAGCTCAAACTACGATTCATCCAATACTACCAGAATTACAGCTGCAACGTGAATCGCTATTGATATAAATGTTGAAGATTCATACAGCAGAATGAAGTGAATCTCTTGGCATTATTGCGTATGAGCCTTTTTTTTGGCTTAGATATATACCAGAAACATCAAGATCAACTTAGTCGTGGCCACCAATCTAGTCAAATCACTGCAAGCTTTGTTAGTATGTGTGAAATGTTTTGTTAAGAAATGTATTAACAGTGCTTTGTTTGTAAAATTATACTATGCAGAACCAATCGATGGAATAGAGTAGCATAATTAAAGCTAGTAGCTCTTGACGTACTTCGGTACCATGTAAGAACATATTACTGGTTTTCTTATGACTAGAGTCTGTTATATGTTGGTGAATCTTGTTGTGCTTCGGGCTTCAAGAATCAACAATTACGGGTTATTTTGTTTGTTTGTAAGATTAAAAGGTCATTTTGTAAGATTGATTGCTGGAAACATCCAGTATTTAGATCACTTTCCTATATAACTGTTGAAGTTTGCTCTTCGAGGGAATTTCACAGATAGAAGTGTATCCATAGGGTGATTCAGTATCATGGTTATTCTTCGGGGTAGTCAAAAATCTTCAATCATGCAAATTTATCAGTGGTGGTCTGAAGAATTTATATTTTAAATGTGTTGAAAGGTAAGCTCGAAGATGAGGATGATAAATAACCAATCCGGAAGCATCAGAGTGAATGTAGAGGCTGATAACAACCATGCCAGACAAAGTTAAAGTGTTGTAACATTTTCTTTTGTGTAATTTGTAAAGTTTTGTAATGTAAGCATTAAAGGGGAGTGTTAGAAATAATGCATACATTAGAATTAGTTTGAGTTTGTTAGATCTAGGAGAGATCTTAGATCCTATTCTAATGTGTGGTTGAGATATTTTCTCAACATGTTGTTGACTTTTGTGTGCAATGTCTTCTCTATATTTTTAGTAATACATATGAAAATAAATTGAATAAATAAATAAAAACAAATTAATATTATTTTTTACAAAATTTAAAAATATATTTAGGGTTTTTGTATCACTATCCAAATTAATATAGGATAAGCTGAAACATATAGTCTCTACCTACCATACAAACCATAATCAGGCCATGAAGATGATGAGCGACTGACAGCTAAGATATGCAGACTGGAGATTCCATTTGCAGTGAATTGATGCAAAACTTTGTTTGTCGTTGTTGAGGTATACGTTTTTGATAAGTCGGGCGCATACAATGAACTTAGAGAAGAGTAGTCACCATTTGAGAGACAGTATTGTGTGGAGTGTGGAGATTGTAGCCGCCGAGGACTATCCTCGCTCTTGCCTCTGATTATTTCTGTGTTTGAGCCTTGAAGTATTCTTTTGATGTTTCTTGCAGATCATGGTGATACTGAGCAGCATATCCAGCGCCATCAAGAAGACTGTGCGTAGGGTTTCCGTTGGCCAGTCGGATGGTACACGGATACGCCTGGGATATGGACGGAGGAGCAGCTGGAGACATGGAAGCCCATTGCCAATGTTGACCTTAGCAAAGGAGGCCGGGGAGAGCTTGCACAAAAATTGATGAGTTTCTTTCCCAATCCAGATTGGTCTGGTCGCACGATACATAACAAGAAAATTCATATGGCGAACGCCTCTATCCTCGAACACAGGATTCCAGATCAAATTTATGTGGGTTCTTGATCTTTTATAGTCTTTACAGTTGTTATATGTTTTGCAAGTTGACATTCTTGTTGTTTGCCTTGCCATTTTTTGTCCTTGCCCTGTCTCCTGGTCTTGTCCTTGGAAAAAACCACTATAGAAAGTTACTCAAGGCTTGGCAGCTGTATCAAGGAATTAAGATAATAAAACGTGGACAGATTTGAAGTTAAATGAGAAGAAATCCATGTAATCTTTAACTGATGGCAGAGCCATTCATGTTGGTTGGGCGATTCAAAAAAGTGGTTTGATGGCGAGGGGAATGGATGTGATTTGTCGGGCTGTGAGAGCAAGTTGCCCAGTGCACAATTATGATGCTCGAATGAAATGTGCTTGGGACCTCAACGAGTACAGAAATATTTGTTGGCCCCGTACTCTTGTTTGGCTATTTTTGCTTGAATGATTATTGCATCAATCTATGTTTCTCATAGGCAATGTTGGCATGTGTTCTGCAATGATGAGATTTTATCTTACAATTCTTGGATTCAATGATGTTAGCATACTTATTGAGTGTAGCTAACTCAATATGGGTGCATTCAATGATGTTAGCATACTTAATGAGTGTAGCTAATTCAATATGGGTGTAGCGGTTTTGTTAGAATTAGCTATTCTAACAAATCACAAGTGGATATTGAAATCCAAGACAAAAAATGAATCAAGATGTTAAAGATGTAATAGAGAGTTTGAGGGTGCTGGTGATTTGAGGATGTTGGTGATAGTGCTTGGGGCAATAGTGGAGATTAGATGGAGTGGACAAGCAAGCTAAAGTTTGTGTGTTGTGTTCAATAAAAGACAACGATCATATGGAAATGTGAATCACATCTTTTATTTGCAGCAAGACTATGATATTATAGGTATTGGTTTATGAAAATTTTGAGTTTGTACCTAGTGTCTCCAAGAGATGAGTATGTAATGGTGTGTATCTATATCTATGTAACATAAAAAGGGCATATTGTTGTAAGACCTGAATATGCATGCATACCCCTTTGTCATTCCTGATGGTTTTGATTACTTGTTTGGTAACCTTTGCTATGGGGTTGGCAAATACTTGGAGGAGTAGGTCGTGTGTCGACTAGGATGCTCTATGAGTGGACCATGTTGGTTGTAGACTCTGGGAGGTGTTTTTGGCCTAGAAACCTGAAGTTTATGTACATTTAGGGGGAGTTCATCGAGAATTTAAATGAGCCATGTATCTGAAGGACATCCTACTAGACTGATAGTTGCAGCGGCTAGGTACCCATGTATTTTGATGCATGGTTGTTCCTTTATATGTACTTTGACAGTTTGGTGATGTCTACATGATCGAGGTACGAGATGCAAGTGTCAGGTTGGACTAGATATAGACTTTGTTGATAAGGAGGTTCTTCAATTTGTAATGGAGTAGTTAATGCATCAAATAGGTGAAAGAGCCCAATGAAGACCTTAAACTAATGGATACTGAGACAAGTACTCGTTAAGGGGGAGCGTTGGAATATTAACTCATACTTGTCTCATGAGAATATTGTGATTTATTGTTGTAGTTGGTCATTGTTAGGAGGTTGTTAGATTAGTTGGATTTTGAGAGATTCTCTCCAACTAGTTTTCTATTTTTAGCGTGTGGTTGAGAGATTCCTTCACTAGTTTGTTACTATGATTAAGATAGTATCTTTATCTTCAGGGAAATCTTGATGTATAAATATGTACCACTTGTTGATGTTAATAGAATACTCATAACATCTTTGGTGTGTGAAAAAATGTATACTCTCACATTTTCTTTCACTTGGACTCTTCATAAGGTTGTAATGGCTTCCTTTCGTGGTTGTTTAGTTCCCTAGTATGGCATCCTTTTCTTTCAAAGTAAAAAATACTTTATTATTCTCTCCTCTACATCTCTCCCAAAACAAAGTCTCTCCTATTTGAATTTCCTCCTCTTTGCATGAACGAAGGATTCCAAAAAGAGTCATAATCCAACTCTTTCTAAATCACATAATGTAAGGGGAACAAGTTGGTATAATGTAGGAGGTAGTTGCCTAGATCTAGGAATTGATTATATCCACCTGTCCTACCTCGTATTAGATTCTACACTAGGCTCAACCTCGACATTATAAAAGGTGAAGATTATTGTAATGGCAAGGTGGGTATGAAAAGAAACAGAGGTAGTTAGGTATATCGACATTCCCTCAAGCACCCTTAACTTTCCCTCTTATGGTATCATATCCCCTTTAGGTGCTCATGCTCATTCAGTCTTAGTTCTTTTTTCTAAGTACAAAATGCTGATATTTACAAGTATTCAAAATCACCATGGTATGTGTACCTCATGGTGTAATAAATCATTAAAATATATATATATATATATATATATATCTATGTAAAGCATCTAAACATATATGAGCTTAAGTTCAAATCATTCCCAAGGGTTGAAACTAGGACAATACATCTCCTTCCCCTTGGAATAACACCATCCTAAGTGTTCTTTTATTGCAACAATGCTTATGACTAAAATAAGAATGGATACGAATCTCC